>JAODLI010001394.1:0-11276 GCA_027575585.1 Percopsis omiscomaycus
GGACATCTGATAATATATATATATATATATATTTTTTTTTTTATCTTAATACTGGTATATTACTGGAATATTGGGTAATTATTGGTTAATTACTAGACAATAGTAATTTATGTTTATAAAGATACAAAATGACATAACTGACAAAAGTCTCAGTAGCATATCCAGACAGTTTAAAATCAGCCTTCTACTTGTCCTTTCTTTGCACCATCCTGAGACAATTTAGGACCACGTCTTCCTCCTGAGAAGAGAACAAAAAAAGAAAGCAATGAATGAATGGCAGTTGAATTTGTAGCCATTTGCCTTTAGGTAGCTGGCCTAACTGCCAAGCGAAACACTCACGCACTTAGGTGTGGGCGTGGCTTTGAGAGCCTGGACTGGCCGTGGAGGTTTGCACATGCCACACCCGGCCCTGCCTGGTGCCAGGCACTTATAGGGCTAGCTGGAAAACTCTCTTAGTCTTAAACTTTGCCAAACTTAACATTAAATGTGTCTGTGGCTAATTGCACCAGATTTATTTGCATAACTGCCCATTTTATCTGGCTGCTAAAAATAACTTAAATCAATTAAATAAGATGCTCAAATGGGTATGGCATTCACACACACGCACAATAGAAAATCAGTTGTTTTTTTCTAACCTCCTTCCACTGTTTTCAAAATCCTACTTGCAACGTTACTACAAATCTCATCGACAACTCTACTGGTAGTATGCATCCGTAAGTGACCTTAGTTAAATATACACTACTGTTGCAGTGTATATTTAACATATATTTCTATTTTTAACTGAAACGGAATAGAAAAACATTAGATTTTTTTTTTTTTATCATTTATCACTTCAATTTCTTATTTCCCACCAATTTCCCACCATATATTGAGGTAAGGAAGCTATAGGCGAGGGTTTACCAAAAGGTTCAATATTAAGTCTTTGGCCCCCGAGCTAAACTGAGGATTACCTCTCTTGCGTTTGGAACCTCCACCTTTGGCTCCGCACTCCTGCTGTTCAGGCTGAGCTTCGGGATCTGTGGGCCCTTTGTTATCCCTGGATCGTGCACACACCAGGGTCACTCTGCGTCCACCTATGCTGCAGTCCTTCATGTTCTCCATGGCGGCGCTGCAGTCTTCGTCGCGCTCAAAGTCCACAAAGCCAAACCTGTGGAAAATTTTTGTGCGGTCGTCAGAAACCACGTGCAACTCTGCCTGGTAAAAATAGGACGTTTCAAACCTCTATGATATCTATCTTCTGTCTTCTATATATATATATATATGCTACTTACCCCCTAGAAACTCCAGTTTTCTTATCTGCGATGATCCTGGCACTTGTGGAGCCTTCAAAGGCTCTCTTCAGAGTGTCCTCGTCCGTCTCTTCGGAGAGGCCTTTCACAATCAACGAATTGGCGAGAACTACAACAGAGCAAACAAATAAGTCATTAGCATTAGCCTCATTAACCATGACTTAACTAATTGAAACATCATAAACGGGCTTTCTTTACACTTTATCGTGTTTTTTTTCTCCCAGTGGTAATCAGTGAGATCATTACACAATTTTATGTCATAACCCCCCCGTTTTGTGAAGGGTATTTTCAATATGCATCATATACATGCACATAGAATGCATTATCAGAATCACTGTTATGTGCATCCAACCGCCATCTTTGGCGTTACAGACTTCTCCCATAGAGTTCTTTTCATGATTCTTTAAGGGGTCTGTCTCTTCTATATAATGTCTCTGGTTTAATGATTGAATAACAAGGCCAAAAGCCATACTTAACCTTTTCCATGTGCTGACATTGTTTTAGCATTGCAGAACTGTACTCGGAGTGTCCTTCCTGATATCTTTTTACTCTGAGAAATTTCCATTGCCTCTTTGGCATCCTCCACTGTCTTAAACTTAACAAACGCAAATCTGTGAAGGGTGAACAGATAACATGTTGGTGAAATGGTCCCCAAAAAAAGGCCATTAAACTATAAATAGAGTAAGTAAAGTGAAGTACCTATTTGTCGCGCCTACCACTTTAGATAGGGTGATGGTAACAGCTTTCTCAAAGATGTTCTTCATCTCATTTTTTTTTATTTTGAAAGGCACATTGTTCACAAATAAGGTGTTACTGTGAACTGTTGACTTTAAACTTTGAACTTCAGCTTTAACTGTAATGCAATACAGTAAAGTTATATTTCTTGTCAAACCAATTTATGGTATCAGTCGCACCAAACTGCACATGAACTATGGTATTTATTATAACATTCCAGTTAGTTATTGTGTTGAACTACTGTTATTATATTATATATTATGTGTTATGTTGTTATATAAAATAAAACCATTTACCTGGACTTGGTTTGCTGTTCTCGTCAGTTCGTTCTTTGACATACTCTAATATCAAAACATTGTCTTGGATCTTTGTTTCCTCCTTTGTGTTCAGAACCTGTTCAGCAATGGCCTCAGTTTCAAACTCGACAATGGCAAAACTGGAGAGAGAAAAAAAACACGGCTTTTACAAATAAGCTTTTGTACTATAGATAGTAACATTTGTATTCAAATAACGAAGGTGATATTGCAAGCTACGACTCTTGTTTGATTAGCTCTACATATCAGTCTGGAAACTCACAACTGCCAGACAGTACAAATAGTTGTCAATCAAATCATAAGCGGGGGATTGGACCATCTTAAAATCAGAACTGGACCAACGTGGAGATGATTTAAGTGCTAGTTGGTTGGCAGTTCTCTACACGGCCGACAAAATGTAGAGTTCCCAGACTGCTGTGTAAAGCGAAGCAAATCATACAAGAGGCGGAGGGGGAGCAATATCGGATGGTTTTAACCACCAGGCAACTCAGATCTGAGTATAGATACCAGCACTACAAAAGCAAACTGCAATCAAGAACACAAGGCAAGGAGCTCAGAATTCTCACCCTTCACGTGGCAGTATAGTTCGACCCGGAAACCGGACGCCCACTGCCTTATCAAAGACTTTAAGAATGTCCTTCTTAGTTGCATTGCAGGGGACATTTTTCAAAAATACACTTCGGGCATTTTTAGCTGTCAAAAAAAAGAAAAGAAAGATCTTCAAATTAAATACCTTCATTATCAAATATTTTCCTCCTCTTGTGGTAGGCCTTCTGGCATTTTTTTATTTCCACCTCACAACTCACTATGAATTGTTAATCGCAAAGCACAATGTCTACAAGAGTAATTGCATGGAACAAACACTTCCAAAATGACAGTTTTTACCTTTTTTGGCCTCAGAAGCAGCTATAGTTTTCACCTCGTCCTCTTTTATTTTCGGTTTTCTGACCTTTATTGGCATTTCAAGGACTTTCATTCCATTGAGCGTCAAAGCTTTGGTAAAGTCCATTTCAGTGGCCAGGTCTACATAGGCATATTTCCTGGAGAGATACAAACGTTGGGGTTTCATTAACTCTTTGACATGGCAGCCGGATTCATCACAATTCTTACAAAATCGATGGACCACCTCAATAATAAATCCACCATGGTGCGAGTATGGAGGTATTGAGCTTACGGAGCTGAAAACAGTTAAATGTGTATTGTGTGAAACCCACACAATAGTACAACGTAGAGTGCTTAATATTTTTTTGAAAATCAAATTATTCAACACCATAAAGATATAAGAACGATGTATTCCAGAACTGTATTTGAACATGTACGGAGTCATTTTGAAAGCATACTTGCCTGGAGGGGTCCAATGTAATATCCTGAACAAGTAGACTTTGTTTCAATAAGACCCGTGCTAATGAATCTCTGACTTGATGATATTTCTTAGTGTTGTTCAAATTGCTGACGAACACACGGAAACCTACAACAAAAAGTTCTACAGGTTTATAAGAATAAATTAAAGTAGCAGGTGTTAGCAGCAGGAATTCAGCAGGAACTGTAATTTTGAAACGATACCCTCGCTGATGGTCTTTGCCTTCTTGGGTGACTTCTTATCGGTGGACTGTGCCCTCCTTTTCCCATTTACTGCAACATAAACAAAGTAAGGTAGCTTAAAACATATACTCAACGCGGCCCTTAATAAGCGATGAGGGACACTCCTCAATGTGTGCCCGACATTACAAAAACATTCTGGATTGAAACTCCGAGTGTGTGTGCCCGAGTTACGGGCACTCATCTCTACTCCTCCGTCTACAGACATCCTAGGCTCACACGCGGTTCACTGCCACCTCACAACTATAAATCCGTCCACTTTGGGGTCATGGGAGCGCTGAAAGACAATCGAAGGGAGTACCTTTTAAGTACATTTTCGTAAGCATTCGTACCATTTTTTACCGTCTTGTTGACGATCTCTTCATCGCCTCCATTCGCCTTCTCATCGGCAACACCACGCATGGCACTTTTTTCCTCCTTTGTCACGTCTGGTACGCATTCCTTCACCTGAGCAGCAAGGGATGGGGAGTCCATCTGAGAAACTACATCTACTCCCTGGCGGCCTTTGACTACCGACAGCAGTTCCACCCCTGCAGATCTCTTCTTCCTCGTTCTTCTCCTTCCTTCTTTGGGCCCAGATGGCGCGACAGCCTGCACTGATGGGGGCGCCACCTCCGTCTGTCCTTCTGAGAGGGTCGTTCGTATAACAACGTAATTTACAATTACGCAGACACTGGGATATACAACCTCACATTCACGTGGAGGTCGAATATTTTGGGTGCATTCAGTTAACTTTTTTTTACTGAACGGAAAGTAAACGTTACACCGTCCTGAACTTGCCTGTGTTGTTGACACCCACTTCACAGTCCACCACTGCCGCACTGGCCTTGCCAGTTTTCCTTCTGCGAGCCTAGACGGGAATCACAGCCATAGTAAATGTTATTCTTTCCCAGTGTATAACTGGCTCAGCTTTCTATTATATATAGAGTTCAAAAATATCAGTCTTTATGTACATTATTTATAAAAAAAAGTAAGATATTATGTAACCACGTGAATAGTGGCTGGCAGTGTTACTTTGTAGCATTTAGATTTTAATAAATTTTACTTAGCCAGTTCAGCTAGCTGGCAAATAAGTTACCTAATTTCGTTAAACAATGTGGTATAATTCGACTTGAAGGCTGAATCTTGAATGCTCAAATTACCTCCGGTTTCGCCATTGTTCTGTTATAACAATCGCAGATTGTTAGCAGCGATTGAAGTTTTGAATCAACAGCAGCTACACGCGTGTTTAGGTCTCAACATGGATCTCACGTGTAGCAGCAGTGGACGGCGCAACGCGCATGCGTGTCATACGGCTTTTCATACTACTACGGAAGCCGAGAGAGTGGGGTGGCAAAAACCGACCTAACCGAAGCAGAACCAGTGGCCACTGGGCAGGTCAAATCAAAAGTGAACCAAAACTGGCTCCTGGTGGCTTATATTGGTGATTATGTAATGAAAGGGTAATCGACCAACGTCTACTGAATTAGATCGTTGATTTTTATGTTACTGTAAAGTGTCGACTATGGCAATCGTATAGATGCATTGGTAAGCTGCCAAACCTGTCATTCTAGTACCAGTAAGAGGCAGAGCTAACAAGATTTATTTGGAGAGTCACATTCCTGCTAACTTACACGATTCAGCTTCCTCGTTTCGGGTTAAAACATTCTGAATCGTATGAATCGTTTGTATAGATGTACGGTTGTATAACGTGGTGTCTCACTGAAGGGAAAGCTCAAACATCTACAACTCTCACTGTTCTAGTGAGCAGAGTCCGAAGGCCAACACAACATCACAGAAAAGTTCAGATTAGTTAACTTCGGGTTAGATAATGCCTGTAGGGCGTGAACAGTATTAACGGCGAGTAGCCATGAAGGGTCTACAGCCGATCTAGCTTGTTGCACGGGAGTTTTTTTTTTTTATTAAAATGGGGACACAACGGAACGGGTTCAAAAAAGAGAGTTTCATTTTGGCTGTTGACGTGGGGACAACATCCATCAGATGTCACGTCTATGACAAGGAAGCCAAGATTCGAGGATCAAGCACAACCGAGGTTTCTTTATTTTTATCTATCGCTTCCCCGTTTCACCACACGTCGCGAAATGTGTCTGATTTTTGTAATATATATTCCAGGTCCATCTCTTGTATCCAGACACAGGCCTGGTAGAGATTGACCCCGAGCAGCTATGGAGAGGATTTGTAAATGTTGTTAAAAGGGCAGTGGAAGGTACATTAGCGTCATTATTGTGCACCTTTGTGTTTTTGTGTGTGTGTTCTCACAAATACAACCATACCCCACGTTACAGATGCGGGTGTTCATATGAGTCATATAGAGGCACTTGGCATCTCAACACAGAGAGGCACCTTCACAACCTGGGATAGGTGAAGACCTTTACACCCGTGGGAAGTCTTGAGGAGTCATACACCTGTTCCGTAAAATTTGTGATCCAATATTTGCCCTTTTTTCTCCTTCTGGGGACAGGGCGACAGGGGTTCCTTTCCACAACTTCATCACCTGGCAGGACCTGAGGGCTTGTGAACTGGTGAGGTCCTGGAATCGCTCCTGCACAATGAAAGTGAGTCCTCTTCAACCACAAGGGTAATACCAAACACAAGGTCCACAAAGCAGTCCTTCCTCCTGTGAAAACAGCTGTTCTCTGAATGATTTAAAACCTTTTAAAAGATGATATATACACTACGGTATATTTATTTGAATGTATATGAATCGCTGTTTGATTCCAGAAGTCCAGAAAGATGGGTGTTAATGTGAAACATGAGAGGCATTATAAAGAAACGTACTGTATTTTCATCGTGAGCAGCTGAGAATATTCACATAATCGCATCTGCCACTGCACAACACCAGGGTTAAAAAAAAGAAAAAGCCTTGGACTGTTGACACATTTGTGGTTGTGGTGGAGTGAAATGCGTGGCATTCGTTTCAATCCGGTTTGTCGGGGGAATGTGACCGATTGTTTCCGTGGCAACCACCAGGGAATCCACAGCCTGATGAAGGTGGTGTACTTCATGTCGCGGCAGAAGCGCTTTCTGGCCGCGAGCCTTGTGGTTTTCTCCACCCAACACGTCACCTTCCGTCTGGTGTGGGCCCTAGCTCACTACAAACAGGTTTGTGTGTGTACATGCTGTCCAATGCTTGTTTGCTAGTGGGGACAGCAGTCTAATCTACTTGGAGAACCACAGTTGGCTTTTTTTTTGGTTAAAGGACTAATTCTAGTCTGGTGTTACAACAAATACACCAGTGATTCAGTTCCAGTTCAAGCAATATACCATAACTCATAACGCATTATCAGATGACCTGCCCTTGTAGCAGCCCTTGACCTAGTGGGTATGTGGGGGATGTGTCACATCCAACACCCAGATGCAGGCACGTGAGGGTTGGTTCTCTGTGTATAAAACACTGCCTACTGGTATATTACTTGATAATTATGTAATTAGCAGCCTGTAATTTAAATGGTTCCTGAAAGAGATAGTTTTTTAGTGGGTTTTCTCCTGGTTATTTAATGCTTAAGTAATAATAAATTAATACAATTTACTTTTTTCAATATTATTATTAATACAGCATTTTTTTTTTAAAGCTGTATTTGGTTTACCATTTTCATGTATTAATCATTCTGCTGTAGTGCTGAATATGCATTGACGTGGAACGCAAGTTTCTCCAATAATCAAATTGAATATTGGAAACTGGTTCCTAGCCCATGTTTTCTATTTTCTATATTTTAAAAGAGGTAAAAGCTGATTTATGCATATAAAGCTGTCTCTGCATGCTCATCCTGCTACATTTATTTACATTTTATTGTGTGGGCCTAGATAACAGAAAAAGAGAGATCACATCTTGTTGTTTCCCTTCACAGCTCAGCCAAGCCGTCGCTAAAGGCAACTGCTGCTTTGGAACAATAGACACCTGGCTACTGTACAAGCTCACAAAAGGTGGATAAGAACATTACATTTATATTTACATTTACAGCATTTAGCAGACGCTTTTGTCCAAAGCGATTTACAATTAGTACATTTGTCAACAAACAACCAGGGTCTGGTAGCAGAGACCGGTAACCCGGCAAGTAGAGAGTTGCAGTAATCTAGACGTGAGATTACTACAGCTTGGACTAGGAGCTGTGCCACTTCGTTTGTGAGGAAAGGCCTTATCCTTCTAATGTTGTAGAGGGTAAATCTACAGGCTCGGGTCTATGCGGCAATGTTGGCTGTGCAGGACAGTTGATTGTCCAGGAAAACTCCCAGGCTCTTTGCAGTTGGACGGGAGGACACTGAAGTGTTCTCAAGGGTAATGGACAGGTCCATTTGGGGACAGGTCCATTTGGGGGCAGTTCTTTGCCGGGAGGTAGAGTAGCTCTGTCTTTTCAAGGTTGAGCTTGAGGTGATGCGAAGACATCCGAGCACTGATGTTAGCGAGACAATTCGAGACTCTAGTAGAGATCTGCGTGTCAGATGGAGGGAATGAGAGGTAGAGTTGGGTATCTTCGGCATAGCAGTGGTAGGAGAATCCGTGAGAAGAGATTGCATCCGAGATTACAACATGTATTACTGTGAGAATGTCATCACAATTCCATCAAATTCCATCAAATTCCATCAAATTCCTTAGGAATTATTCGGAGGAATCGGTGATGAGTGCGGGGGAAGATAATGTGAAGACGCCTATGAATGGGTTTCTCTGGAATTGGGAAGTTTCTCATTCATCTGTTTGTGTCCCACCTTGTTCCAGGACTCGTCCATGCAACAGACTACTCAAATGCCAGCTCCACAGGGATTTTCGACACATACCAGGTCTAATTCTGTTCCTACTGTATACTAGATGTACCTTACACGCATGTTGCAAGCAGACTTTAAATTTAAATTTAAACTGAACCTAAACCCTTGACTCTGTAGCTTCCTTACCTCAATATTATGTAACGTTCACCATCTGGTACTGAATGAATGGTATAATTTGCCATTTATTTCCATTGTTTCCCCAAAACTATTAAATATACATTTTATTGTATTGTATTTTATTAGATATTATATTTTTGAAAATGGGCAGTGGTCTCAAAATTTTTTCCATGGCTGTATATACAGTATATATGTGTGTGTGTGTGTGTGTGTGTGTGTGTGTGTGTGTGTGTGTTAATTATAATGCTTACTTATGCTATGTGTGTTATAGGGAGGAGTGTTATTGTTTCTAATGTGTATTCCTTCATAGATGTGTTGGAGTGGGTTTCTCTGCTCGCTTGTTTCACTGCCTTACTCCATTTTACCCAAGGTAGAGAACACAGGGTGAGTCGGTTCTCTGGTTCTATTCCCAGAAGCTCTACCTAACCACACTTGTAGTCTAAGCCTGGTCATTAAATGGGTGGTGTGTGTTTTTTGGTCAATAAGGTGTCACATGTCACAGAAAGTGGGGATTGTATAACGATTGGAGGCAAAAACGCCAATTCTGACCAGGTTATTAATGTATTATAGTCCAATATACTCCTATATTATAGTGTACATGTGGAAAAATTCCCTGGCCAAATCCTGAGGTTTTAAAATACTTAAATCGCATTAAACAAATAATCTTGCAAGCTATGCCCGGTGCTGTATATTTCTGAACTGGAAGTTGAAACGTTGCATGTTAGGACAGGGCAGGGCAGGACTTTTGTCATTCTTTGCAATAGGAAGGACGGAATGAAATTGCATGGCGTTAAGCAAGTTAGCATTTGTAATATTAATTCAATCAAATAATAATAATAATAATTTGTAATCTAATGAAATTGCATGGGGAAAAGCAAATTAGCATTTGTAATAATCTAATTTTCTTCCTTATTATACACCAGCCATCACTTTGGTAACACAGATTCCTCCATCTTCGGCGTATCAATTCCCATCATGTCACTGGTGAGTGTCTCCTCTTTATGTATGGTCCCACAACACTAACTTCTAATGTCGTGTGTTCTTTATTCAGAGCAACAGGCTGACATTATAACTAACATAATAAGGACATTAAGGTTGCCTTTTTATGCACGAGAAATCATTCTGCACTGATCTAGGTCATAAATATTGGTCATTCATAATTGAGAGTTTTATCTGGGATTCCTTGTAATTCTGTGTTTAGGCCAGTGTGTCGTGTTGTAAAAACGCTTATCGTAGAGAATGATTACTCAATTTATGAGCAGAGGAACTGGTGTAATTTAATTTGTGTGTTTCTGGTGACGCAAAAGGACATTTATTTGTTTTACGCAAACCTATTTTGTGTCTATTGACTTAGAATAGCCCAGGAGATTGTGACATCCAGTGCATCCACACACAGGATTTGGGAAAAATATCTACTTTTGTGATTCAACGGTGTGTTGATATGTAATTGATTGATTCATACATTTTTTTTTATTTAGTTTATTTTTATTCAAACTTCCGCTTTATATTCACTGTGTATGCCTGACACCGGTGTTTCTCAAATGGGGGTCCGCATACCCCTAGTGGTACTTAGAGGTACTGCAAGGGGGTATGTGAAAGGAAAATGGAAACAGTAAAAAAATAATGGTACCGTTGTACCGCTATTGCGCTGGACTCCGGGGCACACAATTGGACAGAGTAGTACGCACACAAAGTACATGCCAATGGCAGCGTCTGCTTGTTAAAAGGCACTCTGCCCCCTGTGGCCAAAGGTACACACTACCTCTTCAACTGCTCATCTTGGATTAGTTGAACAAGCAGCGGTCAAAACCAACTCTCTCCTGGTGGTAGATGGCTGACCAGCAGGCGGCTATGTTCGGCGAGTGCTGCTTTGACGTCGGCGACGTCAAGATCACCATGGGAACGGGCACCTTTATGAACATCAACACCGGAAACAAACCGCACACGTCTGTAGCAGGTACAACACACACACACACACACACACACACACAATGCATTTACACTATAAATGCATTGCTGAAGTGCTGCGTGTCGGCCTGCAGGTCTGTACCCTCTGGTGGGGTGGAAGATCGGCCCGGAGCTCGTGTATCTGGCAGAGGGCAACGCCGCGGACACTGGCACCGCCATCAAGTGGGCCCAGCGGCTGGGTGAGCGCGGCCAATGACAGGGTCACCGCTGAACAGTGAGGTCTTTGATCTGTTGCTATGCGGGACGGATTACTAAGGAAGTGGGTGACGGCTCTGTGTGTGTGTGTGTGTGTGTGTGTGTGTGTGTGGGTTATTGCAGAACTATTCTCTGACATCCAGGAGACCAGTGACATGGCCTACAGCGTATCACACTCTGACGGAGTGTATTTTGTTCCCTCCTTCAGTGGGCTGCAGGTACAGATGTGTGTGTGTGTGTGTGTGTGTGTGTGTGTGTGTGTGTGTGTGTGTGTGTGTGTGTGTGTGTGTGTGTGTGT
>JAODLI010001395.1:0-10426 GCA_027575585.1 Percopsis omiscomaycus
TTTCTTTCTTTCTTTCTTTCTTTCTTTCTTTCTTTCTTTCTTTCTTTCTTTCTTTCTTTCTTTCTTTCTTTCACACATTACGCTATATATTCCAAATAATAATGAATATATTGGTGCGCATTATGAGTTTGTTAAATCGACACACTTGTATTCTAATCTATTTTATTGGGCCGCCCATGAACTACAGAACTTCCTCGACTATTGGTTTACAAAATATCAATTAGTTGAGTAGAATCGGTTGATTAGTTGATTTCATCAACAAATCTGAAACATTTGTGTTTTTTCTACACACAACAATGTCAGAAGACCTTTTTTAAATCTTGCTGCCCACAGATCTTTTAGCATTATTCAGTAGATATCTCAACTATATCAAAACCAACCAATTACTAATCTGTTATGAGGGCACAGTCCTAATACTGTGCTAATACTAATCTGTTAGGAGGGCACAGCCCTAATACTGTGTATACACATTTTGACACACGTATCACTATCACTAGGACTATTGACAGATACCACATTTGAAACATTTACATAAACTAAATGTGTGTGTTGCCATGTCAGCGCACTCTGTGTCTCCTGCATGTCTTACTTTGTCCTCTCCGCCTCGCTCTCCGCCTGTCCGTTCACATCGGGTCTGGGGGGCCGGGGCCCCCTAATTAAGAGGTAAAACTGTGGGCAGCAGGTCTGTGAAGGGTCCTCTGACCGCCAGACAGGAATTGAGAAAGAATGAAGCCAGTGATGTCAAGAGATGTCTTCACCAAGGATGATGCAAACCACTGCTAACGAACCTGGGACTATGTGTGTGTGTGTGTGTGTGTGTGTTTGTATGCATGTCCAGGCCTGTGTGTGTGTGTGTGTGTGTGTGTGTGTGTGTGTGTGTGTGTGTGCTAGGATGACATTGGAGTCTAATACACAAACCACACTTGAAACATTTAAATCTACACATTAGGTGTGGATCATTCTCTGTGTTTGTCCTCTATATGATATGATATGATATATGATATATTATATATTATATATTAGATCTAGGGCTGTAGTTTCCGGAATGTGGCCGCAAGGTGGTTCATCTCTGCTGTTAAAGGGAACGGTTGATTTGATTGGCCGTAATGGAAGACAGCCCCCACCCCTCCTACTGATGGTTTATTCATTCCAATCCAACCCTTTTACAACTGCGCCGCCGTTGCGCTCGATTACCGCCACTGCCACATGTCCCGAAATTAGCAAAAAAAAAGTATTGGCCACACCTTTAGATCAACTTGCGCCGTGCGCCTTTGCTTGCGCCTTGACCGGGAAACTAGGACCCCTAGTAGCATGCTAAGGCACAGAATAACAAAACATTCCCTTTTCCCCTTGGTTGACAATATTTTAAACACACCTGCTGCCATTTCACATTCACATTTATTGAATTATTGAGTGGCAGGAACGCTCGCGAGCTGGGCAAAAGAACTATTTTGTCACAACAGTTTAAACGGGATAAAGCTAACGTGAAGCCGTCGACCAACGCCTCCCCCGCCAGCCCGGTGCCATGGGCACGTCACATTTTATCATCCCTCGCTCGCGTTTGCTGGCAGGTGATCAAGGCGTGGGCATCTGCAGTAAACGTATGAGACCCGAACACTGTAAAGTGTAGCAGCTGAAGCGCTAGTCGAGCCATATTTTCCTACAACGGCGGGTGAGTGAGAGAAGTGGAACTGAAAGGCGTATGCATAAAACATGACAGCCAGCGACTCCCCTCCAGAGAAAGCAGTCCGTGCAGGGGTGTTGATGCCTGTTGTACACAGTGGGCAAAGGCTAAATAGCATTAGCTTGACTCGTAACTTGTAACTTGTAAGTCAAACCTCCTGGCCAGTTCACATAATATCATGATATGGGCTCTCCTTGCTTTAAAAGTGTATTGCGTATAGTTACCATTACATCATTTGGCAGATGCTTTTAGGGAGTTACATTAGGGAGCTGGTAGGGGTTAGACATCTTGCTCAGGGAGCCGTCCTTGCCGGGGATCGAACCCACTAACCTTCAGGGCCTCGGGGAGTGACCACTAGTAATTAATCTCGTTGCCACAAACCCACGCCACTAGAAGATGCACCTAACTATGCATATTGGACACCATGTGTTCCTGCAGGCTGGACTCCAGGTGTGTTGGATATGGCCAGGCTGGTCCAGTGTCTGTAAGCGCAAGCTCCACATGCAGTCCTGTGTGTAGGTTGCTAGCACAACATGTTAGCCCAACAGAACCATACGGTGTTATACAGCAGGTTGCTAGCACAAAATGCTAGCCCAACAGAACCATACGTGTTATACAGCAGGTTGTTAGCACAACATGCTAGCCCAACAGAATCGTACGCTGCTATACAGCAGGTTGCTAGCACAACATGCTAGCACAACAGAACCATACGCTGCTATACAGCAGGTTGCTAGCACAACATGCTAGCACACCAGAACCATCCGGTGTTATACGGTAGGTTGCTAGCACATGCTAGCACTACAGAACCATACGCTGCTATACAGCAGGTTTGTATGAGCCTCTCCATCATGTGTTCTGCGTTCTACACGACTGCCCAGAGCGCGGCTGCACCCTGCCCGCTGTAGAACACGGGCGCCCGCGGCCTTCTGCGCCCGCCGTGCCCACCCTGCCACCAGCTATCGGGCTGGCCCTCTGCACGGGTCGCCCCCCCTCGCCCCCGGGGAGCCAGGCAGCTGCGGAGGACAGCTCCCCCTTGCTGTCAGCGTTAATGACTTGCATCTGACGGCCGTGGACCCTCGTGGTCCTGTGTGTGTGTGTGTGTGTGTGTCTGAGGGGGGGGGGGGGGGCTGGTGTGGTCCGGTCTGGGGGGGCCGTTACAATAATCACACCGTGTCAGCCTCTGTTTAATGGGGCCTGCCAAGCCCTCGCATGTGTGCGCGCACACACACACACACACACACACACACACACCCTACACCCTCTCAAACACACCAAATTAACGTCTCGCACACTCACAAAGACAGTGTTGAAGAACTAAACCTTACTAAAATACTCTGCATACTTAAAGACAAAGAAATAGCAAGATTACACATCATTTATGTATTTTAAAACCTCCCATTTGGAGCCGGGTACTTCCATATGTAGTGTATATATACGGTATGTGTGTATGTATGTATGTATGTATGTATGTACTCTGTATGTATGTATGTGTATAAAGTATATACATGAGCAGAATTACCTTTTTGTCTCTATTCGGAGAGAAATCCTTCAGGTGAGAGGAAGTACTTTTAGCAGGTGCAGTGTGTAGGAATCTTTCTCGGGGGGGTTTCTGGGGACCGGTTGCTAACACAACCTCCTTGTGGCCAAACATTACTCACCTGTGTGTACGCTAGTCTATCTGGGTTGTAGGGCCTCTGCTGCCTCTGACCAAACTGTGTTTGGGCCAAACCTGAACCAGATGGCCAAATATGATTTATATTTACATCTTAGTCATTTAGCGGACGCTTTTAACCAAAGCAGCTTACACTAATAAGGACAATAGTTCCTAGTAGCTAAATACCAGCAAATCCTTTTATTGGAACAAGCCGCCGTCATTAACGCCATCGAAAGAACCAGAGGGTTGTAGGTTTTGGCCTATGCTAACCCCCTTCACGCGCACACACACACACACTGGTGTTTTCAGTGTTTGGCTGTGGCAGCGCTATGATTCACATAACCCCTCACATATGACCGGGCCAAGCTCTTGTGAGCCCCGGCCAAGCCAGGCCGTCTCCACACGAGGCCCTAATTGATTTGATGGACTCTCGTCCCGTTCACACCCCTTCTCCAAACACACTGCCCGCCCAAGATCTCTCTCTCTCTCCCTCTCTCCCTCTCCCGCTCGCTCTCTCTCTCTCTCTCTCCCTCTCTCCCTCTCCCGCTCGCTCTCTCTCCCTCTCTCTCTCTCTCCCTCTCTCTCTCTCTCTCCCTCTCTCTCTCTCCCGCTCTCTCTCTCTCTCTCTCTCTCTCTGTTTCAAAAAGGCCAGTGGACGCCTTCACACACACACACACACACACACACACACACACACACACTCTTCTGCCAAACGAGCTAATTTCACCGCAGGGCCTCGGGGAAGGTCTGAGCCTGCTGTGCTCCAATTCATCACCCCCACCCCACCCTATTCCCCCACCAAGGTCAAATATAGTGGATTCAGGTTCATCAGCTGCTTTTACATTGGTCCGTCTCCAAGAACATAGACCAGCCGTGACCCTGGGAATGTCTGGGAAGATCGGTGGGGGCGGGGGCGTGCTGGTTTTGGTGCCCTGTCAGGGCTGTCGGTGCGTCTGGGTGTGTGCTGGGTCTGTCGGGGGATCAGAGGGGAGAACAGTGGAAAGGTGGTGGGCCGGCGTCTCAGCAATGCGTGATCCAGTAGAGGTAAGCTGAGCTGGAACAGCCTCATGGGGTGAAAAGATCACGCTGAGCAGATCACCCGAAACCTGTAACGTTTCATTCTGTAACTTTTACACACAAATATTTTATCCCTGTTATTCTACTCTCTGTTGGATGTTGACAAAACAATATTGATAAAACATTTAGCCAAATCATAAAATAATTTTTTTTTATCTGTTTCTATGCTTACTTAATCCTCTCTGTTCCCGAGAAAAGATTTGTTTACACATTTTGTTAATACAAGATATTCCTGGGAAGGACTTCCTGTGGGGTTGTGTCTGGATGTGTCTACATATTTCTGTGTGTGTGTCTGTGTGTTTTACACACGTAAAACTACTCACTCTGTGTATGTATTTACATGCAACTAACATGCAAAACTATTCTCTTATCTTTGTGTGTGTTCCGCGTGATACGTGCATACAGTGCTTTCACGTACAGTAGCGTGCGCCGGGCGTGTACTGGTGTGGACAGGCCGTGTCTCTGCTGCTCAGGTCAGATTAACCCACTTCTCGCTGCCGTGTGTGGAAGCTCAGCGGCTCCCCCGGGCTCCCCCGGGCTGCTGTGCGGCCCGTGTCTCAGCCCGCCCCGCGTTATTTACAGCGTGTATTAGCATGCGGCATGATAAGCATATTTTCCTCAGTAAAGCTAACAAGATGTTTTATCGCCGGGCCTCCCCCGCCCTGCTGCCCGGTGACAATTATGCCCCGTTAGTTCACATCCACATAAATAACAACTGTTCTCCGCCGGAGATTTAGGGGGCCGCCTTCGCTGTAAAGTCGAATTTAACTTGAGACGCGGCGACAGATTTTGGCGGTGCGTTATGCGCCCGCTTGCGTTTGCGTAAATCAGAGAAGGCGTTTGCCGCATAAGCAGAACACGATGGGAATATAGTGTGCTGCAATTGCATAATTTGATTTTATAGTTATGTATCCAATTTGTGAAAAAGCAGCTTGTTTTTTTTCTTGGAAAAGTCTGCAAATGTTTAATTGTTTTGGCTGAACTTTAGTCGTCTGCTGTCATGTTTGCCTTCAAAAGTACCTGATGGATTTCCATTTGCAGCATCTAATCTTCGAACACTGATGTGTCCCTTAATTTCCATAGTGACATTTTACAATGTATTTGTTTTTACAGAGTTCAGATTATTGGATACAATCGACAGGTTTATTGGTGAACACTGAATGACCATCTAAATATATACTTTATGTATTTATGTATGTATTGTGTATGTTTAGCATGTATGTTCCCTGGTTTAATAGAGAACAAACAGTCAGTTGATTGTAAGAAATGAATGAACAGGTGTCTACAAAGAGCTTTAGCCACTTTTAAAACGATACATGCGAGCATGAATCTAGATGTCCTCAAATCAAAAAAAGGGTTCTTAGAAAGTACGTAAATGTGAAACAGTGTGAAGTAACTTTTTTTTCTCACTCGCAAATGAAGGCGGCCACAGATGTTCGTGCACGGACAAAGTATATAATAACTCAAATTATCAGAAATAATAACTGGAAACTCATCAAACGGCGGCACAATTATCTCCATTGTGTCTTTGATTGAGTCTCAACTTTTGTTTTACCTTTTGTAATTGTAGTTAATCATGTCAACACCGCGAACGCGGCGAGCATTTGCGGCCGCGCTGGCACATCATTAGAGACCAATCTACATGCTTTCATTTGCTGATTAACTCTTTAAAACACAAACTGGGATTGTTCCCGCTAATTGCGTATTAACTTTACAGTCAGCGATACTGTAATGGCACGTACAAAAGCGGCTCCTTTTTGTGGGCAGTATAGAGGAGTAGAGAACTCCGGGCGGTTGTCCAATGTCCAGTGGTGCGCTGGTGTCCCAGAGTAGCCCCGAAACCATTCCACCCGATTCCTCAGTAGCCTTGAGGAAATGGTGGTTCTCAACTGGCCCGACCTCAGGACCCACATTTGTCATTAAGTCACGACCCAAAAAGAATTTAATTTACTAACCATTATAATTTATGTCTCGAAATAATTTGTGCAGTAATCCACAATGTCTATATGCACTGTTCATATAGCACCTTTCAAAATAAAAGTGCACCATCGGAGGTTCGATAAATGAAGCCAAGGCACATTGATTGACTTGGCCGTCACACGATTTCAGTTTGGATTCACTGTTGCGGTATTAAGGCCCTGTGGTCTAAATGTGGTGTCAAGGGTTATATGTGTAGGCTCCTTGAAAAGATGATTCGCAAAGCTCAATGGCTTCTCAATATTATTACTTGCACCGGGGATCACTGCGGTCCAAATGAACGCTAACGTTTAATGCTAGCTTTGGTGCTTTAAAACACATGATGGGGCTTACACTAACAGATACCTGGCAGCTTCCCGTGCAGAGCAGTGACATAATGGTTTAGATCTGCTTTTATTGTTGAACAGGAGGAGAATCTAAGCCAGATAGACTTCCCCAGTATCTGATGAACCAGTAGAGACAAGTAAGGATCAATAGCAAAATGCCTCAGTTGTCGGTGAGCATCTTTGTGACTAGGTTTTGTGTTTCAGCCATCGTAGTGCCTTTAGTAAAGAGTATGAATGATGCGTAAATGTGTTTAGAAAGCATCAATAACTGTCATAGATGGTTCATAAATGTGGGTTATGCTTTCACAATTTCCTATATATATCATCTGTTAGGTGCTTATGGCTGTTTGTATATGTGTATCTTGGCCAGGGTTTGTGTGTGTATTTGGGCACATGCATCGGCGTGCACGGGAAGAGGGGTTAGTGTGCGAGCAGGGAATTGCTTCACTTGGGGGCCAAGGCTCAAAATATTAACAGCTGCTTTCGTTTGCCTCACATTTGAGTGTGGAAAATAGTGGGGGTCTAGTGGTCCCAACCAGAAGTTTGTGGGTGCTCGAGCCTACCTGTAAGCCTCCTTGAGCAACGCTCCTTGTAATACTTGTAACTGTACGTCGCTTTGGATTAATGACCGGATTTCTAAATTTGATTTGCGTCTTCCGACCTGATACCATTATGTTATCAGCTAGCGCGTGTAACGCACGCTAACAGTCAGGTGTTCGCCTCGTGTCTTGACCGTGAAGGCGGGGGGGGTGGGGGGGGGTGTATCTGATGTGGTGCCCATAGGGGCACATCCGGGCTGCATGGCAGGCCTGTTGAAGCGCCCTGAACAACGCAACAGCGAGTGGGACCACGTCATGTGTTGGCAGGGCCTCAGGTGGCGCTGCTTCCCAGCAGGACAGATGGCGGCTCTATGTGGGCAGTGTGTGGATGGGGATGGGGGTGGGGTGGGGGGGAGGTCTCTCCTCGGCCCCTTGCAGCTGTGGCCCTCCCTCCTCCTTGAA
Source organism: Percopsis omiscomaycus (assembly GCA_027575585.1). NCBI lineage: Eukaryota > Metazoa > Chordata > Actinopteri > Percopsiformes > Percopsidae > Percopsis > Percopsis omiscomaycus. The sequence goes on from JAODLI010001395.1 coordinate 7,720, forward strand.
CCTTTAATTTGCTCAATATGCGGCGGCGGGCCACGGAGTGAAACGCCGGCACATGTCCAATGTCCTGGCGGGGCCTAGGCCAGCAATCGTCACGGCGACGGGGATTTCTGACTGCGTTTGAGGATGTTGGCCCGTCTGGTTTAAAAATATGTTCTCAACTTGGCTTCCCCCAACCGTTAGGCGTGTTGCTGTTAGCGAAAGTCACGTCATCTCGAGTAAAATTAAAGGTCCAGTAAGATGAAAACGGCAGTTGGTATACAGCAGACTGTATAGTACTACAGTTATGCTACAGCTAGGCTAACCTGTGCTCATCTTATCACTAATCGTGGTGGGGGGCACTGCTGTCTAGCTGTAACGGTTTGATTCATGGTTTAAAACACATTAAAGACAGTATACTGTATAGTGCGCATGCACTAAACATGGAACTTAAATGATTGCTAAGTGCTAATGATTGCTAAATGCTAAATGTTTGCTAAATGCGTAAACCCATTGTTAATTAGCTGTTCTGCACAGTTTGTAAATACAATAAATACATTTGGGAGTAACTTACACTAGGCCTTTTGGATTAAATAGACTGTAGAGGAAATAAACCCTAGAATCTCCAACTATAGTTTAGGCTGCGGAGCCTTAGTGTGGAGAAACTCTTCAAGTTTTAGAGATAAAATCTATCAAATCCTGTAGCTTATCATTGCAAAATTAGCATCTTGCAACTGGATTACAACTCTCATGCTTCTGAGTATTTCCACAGTACCGTCCAGATGGGAGATTCATTCTGCAACCTATCACGGCGGAGTTATTGTGCAACTTTTTGTAGAAATATGATAAATGTGACAAACTATAATCAATACAGCGAGCCAATACAAACATTTGGCTTACAAAAACCAAAACAACTCACAGTCAGCAGACTGTACACGGTTAAATGTCTGCAAGCGTCTTTGTGGGGATAAATTGAAAGATTGTTTGTGTTCTGAAGAGGCATCAAAAAGAAGCGTAATGCAGATCTCCCTTTATTTCCAATTCTTCTTTATTCAAACAGGAAATGGTGAAAAGGAAAGAATATTGTAGCCTACATGAAGTGTACATTAGAGTACACGCAACTATTTGCTGAAACATTATTTTCCAGCGTGATTTGTGTTTCCAACTCCATACTAGTTGTTGACAGAATCTCTGCGCCAACTGTAGCGAACACGCTTTAGTAGCTATGTGTTGTGTGGGGATTCTAACACATGAAACGACAAATTTTGGAGCTTTCTTCTTCAGAGTAGCTATGCCAGTAGGCTCGGATAAACGTACACGTAAAAGACGCTTATTGTTTACCCGTTATGCTCTGCCGGAAAGAAACACGAAAAGTGTCCAAGAATAATTTTGAAGGTATTGGTTTTTGTGAACCTTTCATACCATGTGAAGAGATCTGATCTCAAAACAGCAAAACCACGTGGAGTGGTCTGTGACTAATGTCAAAAATAACAGTTATGTGGCATACTGTACATGAGAAAAACATTAGGTAACATTAGTTTGTGCCTCTAGTTTGGCCTAGTGTGCTTGGCTAATCTGTAGGCAAGCTACTGTATGTATTTAGAAATATTTTTAAATATTGTATTTCTTTCAGTTAAATTTCACTTAAAATTATAATTTTTTATTTATATAAATATTATTATATAATAATTAATACTGGTTGATGATTTCTAATATTTAATAGTCACAGGAAACAATGCGTTGAATATATTTTTTAAGCACAAAAAATAAAAAAAATGTTTTTATTATTTATTATTATTTTGCGTATCGGCGTCCAAGTACTCCAGTTCAGTTTTGATGCTTCCTGGATTGCTCCTCTTCCTCGGAGCTCCAGATCTGAGGAGGTATAAGCCAGGTCCTCCAGATCTGCCAGATCTGGCGCTCCGGGGGAGGGGGGGGTTGGAGAGATGCAGCCTCACACCGCAAACCCAGTGCTGGAGCGCTGCCCCCAAGTACCAGCCAACGGTTCCAGCAACAAGCATGTTGTTTGAGACGGGGGCGAATGTGGACTTCTGCCGCTGCTGTCAACATGTCGTGGCGGTTGAGCCACCAACACGGCTAGCGGTCAGATAGGCAAACTAGTCTACACATGCTGTTTGCGAACTAACAGGCTCACGCAGGCTTCGCAGAGCCCTTTCTTCCGGGACGCGGGCCTTGTGTACAGAAGCTATATACGCTCGCGCTCGCAGCGCAGTGCTGGAGAACAGTTGGCTCAGCACGTAGCGTAGTGGCTGTGAGGATGTGTACACGGACCTGTCTGTGGACGCATAGTCACTCAGCAGCAGGTTGGAGCCTAGCAAGTTTGTGTGAAGGGGAGGAGAACGGTCGGTTTGTCGGCAACAGATTGACGCGCCAGCAACAATCCTCTTGTTTTGGTACTATTGTGGTACTTCTGTTGACATTGTTTGTCTCTGACAAATGAAATGGTCTTGTATGACGCCCCGATACACAGAAAAGCGCTCTCTAGCTGTTTCAGCAACTGGCCCGCAGTGTTTAACACTGCCATTCTCTGGACCTGTAACGACTTCGGCTAGTGTCCCATCTATCTAAAGTTTAGTTCGACACAATTAAGAACTTCACCAATTAATATTTTTTTCCATTTATTTCAATACAAACTCAATGAAGTGACTTTAATGGAGCTTATTAATCACCGTCGGTGTTTGGCGGGGGGGGGGGGGGGCAACGGCGGACC
>JAODLI010001396.1:0-11275 GCA_027575585.1 Percopsis omiscomaycus
TATATATATATAAAAACACATCAGGGTCTTACCTCAATCTCCTTGAAATGTCACCTGCCAATAACATGCAGTTAGTCTCAGACAGGCATGAGCTCAACATGGTGATTTTTCCGCTTTGCCACTGTTTACTGTAATTTCATTAGGCCAATCACTGTTATTCTAATTACACAGACATCTTTTGCAGCAAATGCCAGTTAATGAGCTTTTATGAAAATGGCTTGACGTGACCTTTTTATTTATTCATTTATATCCCCTGCCTCCTGTCCCTGTCAAAAAGCACCGTGGAAGGTCTCCGATACAGCCTGGTAGGGACACACACAAACACACACACACACACAAACATCAAACATCAACCAGTCTCAACTGTAGTCGTTTTCCATAAATCATTTAGGCTTGTCATCAATACATCAGCAACAATGCCCTTTTCAAGCTGGTCATAGTTCACAAAAAATGCCACCACCCTTGTGCAAGACCCACTGGCGATTAAGACCCCACAAACACTGCATGAAGTCTAGTAGTGATGTACTGTACCGTACATTTCAACGTGTTTTTTCTGGATCTTACAGCTTACAGAAAGACATAAACAATGATTAGCAGCTCTACATCCTTGTGTATCTCCCAATTCCATTATATTACAATACTTTAACTTCTGACTTACATTAACACAGATATAGCATAGTGTCGGCAGCCTCTTGGGAATAGTTAATGCCACTAAATAACTAAACTGATGGCTGCAAGGTTAAAAAATGTTTAATAAATAATTACTATGACAACACTGAATGGCTGAAGATGACTATTTTTCTGTGTAATTATGTTTGCCTCAGTAATGCATAATTCAAACTTGTGAATGATTTCACTGCATCAAAGGCAGAAGTAATTCCAGCAAATTAGTCAATTTTTAATTAAAAGGAGACCTGTTTGCCAAATACAATAGCATGAAAATTGAGAACTCACAGTTTCTGCTATGAAAATCAAAACATTAGCCCATGCTTGGCTTGTGATTAACCATTTGTGTGCATTTCTGAGATATGCTAAGTGATATTAAGGTGAGAGAAGGGGCATCAGCTGCATCCCGGGCTGAGCCCAGATTCTTCGGGACGTAGCCATATGATAGTGTGTGTGTGTGGCGGACCGTGACTCTCGACACTGGGCCGTTAGTGTTACCACAAGTAAAATAAGTTGGCGTATGCGCTCAGAACGCAATGCACAAATTAGCGGTACATAATAGTAAAGCTAACCTCACACACACATACTGTACGCGTGCATAGTGCATAGGGCCTATGCTAGTAAATACGGGGGTGAGGTCACGTCTCGTGAACTTTAAACAAAATGTAGCAATATTATCGCGCTCTTCGTAGACCCGCGAGACAGGCTGCATCATGAACATTATTGCATATTCATTCAGAAAATATTTGTGTTGTTGTTTAACTGCACCTAAACTTTGTGTTGCATACATTTAAAATTACATTCGGCGCTACAGTCAAAACATTCGGGGCTGAAGCCCCGGAAAAATTACCTGGCGACGCAGATGGATGAGAGCACCCGCATAAGCAGAATATATTTATTTTCAATATTCATTTCAATTTCAATTCTTATAAACTTGTGTTTTAGAACCCAGACAGTCCTGAGAAAAGGTTTAATCAGTCATGTTAACTGAAAACGCAACAGGGGCTACATTGTTGGTTGTCTATGGCCAGGGCAATACGGAAAAATAGTAGTATTATGTTATAACATCTCATATTCAAACCTTTCAATGTTGAATTTTTTGTAACATGTATAGGGGTTAACATGCAGACTCTTCTTTATACGGTCTTAACCCCCATCTTTTAGAAAAAAGTCAGAGTTTCAGAGAGTTACAGTTTGCATCACACTTCACAATGTCCTAATTACTAATGATAGTCATATCAGTGCTTTGTGCTTTCCCAACGTATGTGAAGGGACAGTGGACAGATTTATACACAGGCAAATGGGGTAAGCCAAAAGGCAAGCTTGAGAGAGTTACAGGGAAACAGGAACCCTCTGAATATATAGAAGACCAATAATATAACAAAATATGTAATACCTGAACAGAATTTGTGATTTTCTTTTTTACATATCACAGTGTAACCTCTCGGGTTATTGCTTTAAGCAAAAGTTGCACATACTGAATGTGTATTGAAATTGGACAAAGCACACACCCTATAGTGTGTATATTTAAAAGGTGACCTTTTGTTTTTTTACTTTGCCACCTCTGGCCACTAAAAACATGTTAGCTTTTAAGTCTACTGCCTTCATCTACAGTCTGAATGTAGAAGTGTAAATACAAAATGGAATGTGGACCATTCCCTGCTGCTTTTAATAACTAATTACAAATATCAAGCTCTTCTCTATATTGTAGTTTGATTGAGGATAGTGTCAAAGCCATGGTTAAACTGTCTGGCAGGTTCAGAGCAAATGTTAAAAATATTTCAAAAAGGGTTTCTGAGATATTTCAATTTTGATGAGATGACTGATGACATCAGGCCTTAACCCTTCCACTGGCTTCACCGGAAGACTTCAACACCCAGCACGCGTCTGCGTGTCTTTTCAGGGAAAATGCTAATAACAAAGCGCTGTCTTGCGGAGAAGGGTTTCTTGTAATGTTGCAGTTTGACCCAAATGAGGGCTCTTACAGGAGACTAGATGAGAGCAGCAAGAAGCTGAGCCCGCCTGATGGGCCACAGATAAATCACTGCAGTGGAAGTTTGACCGTACCCAAGGCGTGCTGCCAACAAGCAGAGAACAAAAGGAAGGACTTGGGATAGAGAGAACAGAGAGTACATGGTCTTATTGTTCTTCTCTTCTACCATCCAAAAGGCTTGATCATCGATGCGTGAGGGTCAGACTAAGTCAAGCCACAGTACCGTACATTGCAGTATTAAAGGGGGGTATGTTTTAGTTTAAATTTCTTCACTAATTTTTCAACCATAGGGGGCCTTAACATGCAAAATTATGAATCTATAACTATGAGTGGCAATAGCAACTTTCCATTGAGTAATGCATAGTTTAAACACTGTAAGCCTGTACAACACAGTACACCTCCACCGAACTGAACCGGTTCTGTTCAAGAACTGTATGGGTAGAAAAGAAATCTGGAGCAGCATTGTCTGAACTGTTGATACAAATTAATGTACTGTACATTGATCTAGGGGGTCTAATTTGTCTAATGGCCAGCGGAATAGGGCTATATTTTCAAAAAATATATTGTGAACATACATATTAGCCTAGCTTTGAAATCGTTACTAGTCTATTGTATATGTTACCGTCAAGCTCATGGAAACTTGAACTTGATGGTAACATAAACTGAAAATCTTTTTAAAAATATTGTGCTACTGCAATAGTCATGTCAAACGATTTTTTTAAACATAACAGAGCAGGCAGAGGATAGATCCCACTAAGATCAACATGACACCGCGCAACAGGACAGAGGGAGACTCGTCACGTAGGGTGTCTCAATGAGCCAAACTTGACTGGATTGTACAGGCCGCTACTCATTTGCATGTTTTGAGGGCAAAATAAATAAATTCCGACATCTTTTTGGTGGATTGGTGGAGGCAAAAACAAATGTAATGTAATACACTATATAGTTATGCTGTACGCTTTACCGCACATTCACACATGCAGCTGTTTGAGCCTTATTTCCATGGAAGTGTCACAATATATTTCTGTTCTAAATCTTGGCTGTTTCGCTTGTCTTTAGGATCACTCCACCCTCTCAAGGGCCAAAACAGCCTCTTAATCACCAGCGACACAATTAAGACATGTAATTAATCCTCACACACTCCTCCCAATCCCTCCTCTCATGTTCACTTAAGAAGCCATGGTGTGAAACATTGTGGCTTCTTTTTGACACATGGGGGACACAGTGTGGATGGCGACCGGCTGTGCCAGTAAAATCCGAGATTAACACCTTTTGAAAAAGACTGCAAACAAGGAACAAGGAACAGGAGACCAACTTGACATTATTAGGAAAAATAGAGTGCAGTGGGGGCATTTAAGATCTAGATTAGAGACACTATGGCTTTAGATCTACTCACTTTCTCTCTTTTTGGTTAAAAGAAACGGAGGAAGTCCAAGCTGTACCAATATCTCATCTGAACATATAAACAAGTACACAGATTAATAGGGAGATTGCCAGAATTGATCCTGAAGTCTGGGAGATAATTGCTTTTCTGCCAGATGATTTATACCTCACTCTGCCTCCTAAGACAAATGTGATGTAGAACGTTAGTTTCTATTCTTTTTAAAGGCTGCGTTTGACAATTGTACAAGGGAGTCACCATATGGAAAAAGACATTGTCACGGTTCCTATGTACCTGGTATAATGAGAAGAGCTGAGAAGTTTAGGTAATACAAAGGTCCTAAGTACAGCCCAGGATTACAGTATCAACTTTAATCAATCCAGTTCACTGGCTATTTGACTGAACTATTGCCTCTTGATGCAGGATCATGTAGGGGATGTCTACTAGAGGATAATCCACTCAGAGGCACAAGCTGGCATCCCTCCATCTCTCTGTGTACAAAGGAGGACAAATATAAGGCATCAGATTTAGTGATTTTCAATCATGTATTGACGCTCTGTTCTTGGTGATTGCTTTCAGAGACAAATAAAAACATCAGACAGGGCTTCAGGCTGTAGAAGACCCATTCTTTAGCTGATGCTAAACCTCTAAAAAGCTATCAATGCCTTTTCCAAACAGTTTAAAAAAATTCTGGTGTTGGCCTCTCGTGATAAAAGAGAAGATACATTTAAATTAAAGGTTAGCTCCTAATAAACCTGATGAAGCAAAGCCACAAAAGTTCAGGATCTTCCACAGTTATAATGTACACCACATTATTAGAATATGCACAGGAATAAACTTTAAGGTTGTCATGTTTAGATTCTAAGAATACAATTACAATTTTAGCAGACACTTTTATCCAAAGCGACTTACAATTATATGGTGCTATTACATGGAGCAGATAGGGGTTAGGCATCTTGCTCAAGGATGATTACAGGTAGGCCACCTCTGGGGATCGAACCCACAACCTTTCCCGCTGGGAGTCCCACGCCCACGCCTAAACCATATCTAGACTATCCTGATCCTTACTAAGGTTATGAATTAGAAACATAAGAAGTTATTCAATGTTTTATATTTGGGTAGGTGTTCTGTTCAGAAAAGGTCCCTGTTTATGACCTGCCATAAATACCAGAGGTCTTCTCACCTCCTTTCATACACACGCATTCCACACACAGACAAAGAAATAGACTGTGTGTTCAAATGTATCTTTTAATAGAAATATATAAACTGCTATGATTACTATTATTTTCAGATGCCTCTTCCCCCAACTTTAGCTGATTAGAAAAAGGCCAAACCCCAAACCCCCCATATTATTCAATGTATATTTGTCTGTGTCTAATAAAATTATTATTGTATAAAATTATTATTGTATAAAGAATTATTTCTCTGTTGTTTGATATACCAGACAACTAATCACTCTGTGACTCTGTGTCATGTTTCACCATTCTGAATAAATTTGACTGATTAAGATTTTTAACTGATTAATAAATAAATAAATTCCAAACTATCAAAGATAGTATAATTATCTGACGTTTATGATCAACCGCAGTTGCCATACACTGTAAGAAGGCTCCCTGTGCCTTTAAACAGGGTGTTGATCTGGGGTTATTCATTCTGAAAATTAATAATTAATAAACACAATTGTGAGACATATATACTGTATATCCATATTATAGAGGTCAATACTCTACATGTTATTTTCAAATTAATGCAAACAAAAAGTGCATAGTTCTGATAATTTTATTTGTGGCTTTCATTATAAAACTTGGTAAAATGATTTCTGTGTGTGTATCAGTAGATTTTAACAATACTGCGATAATACTGATAACCATGATCACTTTGGTCACTATAATCGTGATAGGAAATGTTCATACCGTTTAATCTCTAAGTAGTAGTAGTAGTAGTTGTAATAATAATACTAATAATACTAATAATAATAATAATAATAACTATGCACCTTGTATAACAAAATTAACCCTTCACAAGCACATAAAAATACTTAAATTACCACATTTTTGGTAAGGGATATGGTAAAAGTGGGTTTGATTATCAGAGTACTTGAATATGAAGAGTCAGCAGTGAGCATTGACAACAAATCATGTATGTGTTTGTGTGTATATGGAAACCTTACAGTATTCCGCTCTGCCAAGACACAGCTGTGAAGGGAGGCAACAGCATGCTGTGATAACTGTTAAAAATAGCATATGGGATAATTACAATAATCGTCAATGTCGCATGAAAAACTGTCTTGCACTGCATGTCATTATAATGAGACGGATGATGCTAAAATTGTGAAAATTATCCTATATGGTCACTATAGAACTGGAGAACTGGAGGATAAGAATTAGCAGGGGAATATACAACAATAGGCACTCCTATTTTAACCTATGTTCGTCATCGCTGTTTTGTTTTTTTTGGTTGTTTTAATAATTCCCACCATCTGTCAGTCTCCCTGCGAGGTGTGAAGAAGTCGTGCTGACGTCTTGCAGGCGAGGCCTTGCTCAAAAGGATGCCGGGACTACCCACGTACGGATTCTGATTGCATTTGCACGCGCCCCTGCTGACACTCAATCTACAGGCTGCCGTCACTATTTGCCCCCCAGGCATTCACAGTGGGCCCCTCAAGCTGTTCAATTTTCCCTGACAAATACCACCCCACCTATCAAAGGGATGAACCTCAGTGCTGACTGATGTGGGATTATTTTACTAAATTAACCAAAGTTGTCCATTGCATATATGTTACACTTTAACCTTTTCTCCCACCATCCCTTGCTTTCTCTCCTCAATCAGTCTGCTTGGATCAACAGTACAATTGTTGATCTTCCGCTTCACAAAGCTCATCTGTTTCGTGTAGAAAAGTTGAGCCTCTCGTCTCCACATTGATGGATCCCTATAGCTAAATTAACATCAGCCACCTTGTTTGTATTTTGAGGGCCTTTTCAATTGCTTCCCTGTTTTACTGAGTTCAAACATGACAGGTGGTGAGCAGAGAAAGTAAAGTGGGAAATCAAGAGAATGTATTTATTAACTAGAAATGTGCAGTTCCTGAAGAAACTGCGTGGGCTATCTTATCCAGAAGAGGGTTTAACTTAAGAACTTATTGATTAAAAAGTATGAAGTACCACAAAGTACTACAGCTAACTACAACGTACTACGAAGTACTAAGACGTATCCTAAAGTACTACAAAGTACTTTACAGAGTACAACAATGTTCTTATTTACTTTCTACAACTAACAGTTGGCGAGTTATAAGTAATTTAAATTCAGCCAATCATGATCAAGGGGGCTAAGTAAATAGGAGTGGTCAAATTACACCAATGGGAGATAGAGGACTCTCTGTCGAGTCCAATGATGTGCCTCACAACACTCTAGGATGAATCGGCTGGTGAGACATAAGCATTCAAATTACATCTAATCAGAGGAGAGGGGCGGGGCTAAGTAGCACAAATGGGAGAAAGAAGACTCACTGCCGAGTCCAATGATGCACCTCACTATTCTGTACGACAAATGTTTGGCGAGTTATCAGCCAGTACTGTACTGAAAAGTAGTACAATGTGCAGATAAGTTGAAGTAGTTTATAAAGTATATATAATTGTTATAAAGTACTGAAATGTAAGTAGGGTGTCATATGTAAAGCTTTAAAACATGAAGTACTATGAAGTTTGAAGTACTTGAATCCTAAATGTATATAAAAAGTTGAAAAAAGTTGTAGTAATGAATTTTCATTGATTACTATGGGTCAAACAAATTCTAACAGAAATTAGCAATATTAAGAATGGATATCTCAGTGTTACTTGAGAAGTTAGATTATATTGCAAGGCCTACTGTTTGAAATAAGCAGTTATTTTATTTAAAAAAACAGTTGGATTAAACAAGAAAGAAAGAATGAAGTTTCTATCTGTGATGTTGTCAAGTCTCGCTCAGTATCACGGTAGGAGAGCTCTGATGAGCCACTAGCATAAACAGCTTGCAACTTGAGTGATGGCACTGTAACAGCAGGCACATCAGCAATCAGGAGTCATTTCCTAGTAATTTGGTGTCGCCGGCGCTGTATTAACTCCATAGGCGGTCCCGTCTGTTTGGGAGGCTAAATAAATAAATAACAGTCACAACACCGCTTCCATTCGCAGAAGAACCTAGAAAGCAATGATGAATGACACCTAGTGTTGATGAAATCAGCCTCTAATGCACCACAGTGGCTTCACAGGTCGCCTCCAACAATAAAAAGTAACACGTGGGGACCAAGATGTCCCCTGATTCAAAGTATAAGGCTGGTTCTCTGCCTGTTTGGATTGTAGTGCCCTGTCCCATGCTGAGCTACCAACAGGGGGTTATGAGGAAACACAGGGGGCTTGGAACATATTCTCACCTGCCATATGAAAAACATACCATTGAGAGTAGAGCGCTTATTGCTGAAGGGAAAGTAGATTACAATTAGGTCATTTAGCAGACGCTTTTATCCAAAGCGACTTAGATAATGGTGCTAATTGAATTGTGGTGATAATTGAAGATCTGTTGACAGGTGTGGAATCCCGAGAGGTGAAAGGAACCGAACTATGGGGATGGGTGGATACAAAACATTTTCCCAGTCTTTGTTGGCGGTGCAGTGGATACTGCAGCAGCCCCCATCCTCTTCCTAAGGGTTAATTCCTAAGGAAACAGAGCCTCAGTATGTCAGTATTGTTTGACACAGTTCCTGTCCTCCCCACACGAAGGTATGGGTCCAGCTTTTGAAGTTAAAACCCCCTTTATGGCCTCTGAAATCCTGTGCTGATCTCCTGCAGGATTGGAGAGGCCCTGTTCCGATCCCTATGAGGTGTGAATCCAGCCTAAGGTGGTTCACACCCTGCTTTCCTGGCACCTAAGAGATTGACCAGGCACGCTCGCTATGACAGCCAAAGCGGTTTATAACCCACAGCCTACAGCATCTGACACCTGGGTAGGCCAGGGCTGTGATAACCCCCACTAAAAGAACTGTTGGAAAAATGTCATTCGGATCAAAATTTTGTTCTCTCTCAGTTCAATTCATTAGTTAATGCATAGATGAACAATGGTACACATTTGAAAACCCTGTGGCAATCAACGCCATTCTCTTTCATCTTAGAATAATGTTACCGCATTTCCTCAAATAAAAAGGATTCAATATCAAGCAGGGTCTCAGATAATTGCTAACAAATAAAGGCTGGCCCCCAAATACAGGCTGGGGAAAAAATAAGGTTGAATAAACTCCTGGTGTTAGGCCCTGTCCACACTAGGACGGTTTCATTTGAAAACAAATCTTTATCTCTCTGTTTTGGCCTTCCATCCACACTAATCCGGCATTTTCCAGCACTGAATCTAAAGCTTTTCAAAACCGCTCTCCCAAGTGGATAAATCTGCCTAGTATGGACAGCGAATATGAAGCTTTTCAGAAACAGTGACGTCACATGCAAGATCACATGACAATACTATTTTGGCAGTGAATGAGAGTAGGATTTTGACAGGGAGTAAAAAGAATTGCATAACACTGGACCTGAATCGACCAAACCCACTACCTATAAAAATATGTAGGCCTACGTATCACAGTAAAAAAAGAAATGGATCAGACATGTGTAGCCTATTATTTATTGTCTTTTTAAACTTGACAGCATATAACAAGATTGTCTTTGGGTATTTGCAAAAAAAAAGTGTGGGAGTGCTGTCGTATCTGGTCATTTTCTATTATTGCAAACAATATGTAAAAAACAAGTAGCCTAATGCACAAAGTGCATAATTGCATCAGGTTCTTTGGCGAGAAAGGGTTAAATTACGTAATTAATGTACAATAATAACAGCTTAATAGGACTGATGTGGTTATGTGCATCTAATAACATTCTTGTTGCGTCAGATGACAATGTTTTTTATAGAGATCCAATATGTCACCATAAAAGGACGTGTTGAATTTGCATTAACAGCGCAATGCAAATAAAGGCCTGTTACCTTCTGCAGCTGAGGTAAATAAAAAGGTAAATAAAGTACAAACCGTTATGTTTGTACTTTATAGATAAGGAAAAGTGTAACCGTTCTGAAAATGTTTGTTTTCCTGGCAGCCCCTCTCGCAGTAGTCTAGGCTGGCATGGCGCCATCTGACTGGTGGAGCGATATATAAGTGTTGGCTTGCAAACCAAAAATCAACAAATGGGTCTGGAACAAGGCACAGTAAACTGTCTGCAAGAAAACTTACAGTAGTAGTAGTAACTACTTGGTAGTAGTAGTAGTAACAAAAAAGTACTTCAGAGTGTGTCTTGGGAACCAACAGATGAATTACTTCAATTTTTCAGTAATGTTACATCAGTGCTCGGGTCTGAATCATATTAACAGTTGCTTTTGTGTTATAGATGGACACAGGGTTATGCTTTATGGGTGCCACCTACAGCTAATAATGCATTTGAAAAGCATAACAATTTCCAAAGGTCTGTTTCTCTTTAGGAATCAGTCCTTTGAAGCAGTGACAATGTTTCAGCGCAGATATTCTCATTCATAGGTGTAATGTCACCAGTCAACTCACACTCGCCAGGACAGCGGCAGATATGAAAATAGAACATGTCTGACTCTCTAGCTGATAATATCCCCTTTTCTGGTGTCTGTTGCCTCTGGGGGAGCCCTGTGTCAGTTAATTAACAGAATTGGCAAATAGTCTGGAGACATCAACTGTAAAAATCAGGCCTAATTGTGTTAAGCTTTCCAGTGGAGGCTCAAAAATCCATGTATATGAAATTTAAAGCCACCAATGTGACTGCATTAGCACACTGATGCCGTGGACTCGACACCATTTAAACAAGCCACCAGAGAGTCTAGTATTGATTTTCTCTTTAGTCTCATAAAAAGCATTTTACTTTATTCTAGCTTTGTGCTTCATTGCAGGTTAGAAGATAAAACATTATGTTGTATGTTCAAATTTGAAATAAACAATAAAAAACACAAAACAAAAAAACGATTTCATGTCGTGTAATATGTCGGGGGATAGCAGGGTCTCCTATAGTCCCTGGAAACATTTCTGCTTTTCAGAGCTCTTTCATATCATCATTGATGGTATGTGACAAGGTATCAGAAGTCCTTAATATGCTGTCTGTGAAAAGATTGACTTCAAAGTCTCGGTTTTTCTGGAACACACACACACACACACACACACACACACACACACACACACACACACACACACACACACACACACACAC
>JAODLI010001397.1:0-11275 GCA_027575585.1 Percopsis omiscomaycus
CCCCCCCCCCCCCCCCCCCCCCCCCCCCCCCAAGAGGTGTATGAGCATGAAACAAAAGGTATATTAAGATGAAGCAAGGGAGAGAATATCGGAATATTGGAGAAGATGAAGATGTTGAACAGGATTGTTTGCTAACAAAAACAGACCATAATAGCTAATGCAAGCGACTCAGTTGCTTAACAATTACAGTGTTTGGTTGAGTGAGCAAAAAAATAACCATTGAGAGAGTTGACTTTGATAGACAAATACATGCACTGTCGTAGCTAACCTACTTGTTAATACAGTTAAAAATGTATTTTACATTATTACTAAAAAGCTGAAGTTGTTATTGGGATTGGTTAAAGGCTGTTAAATGCTTTCATGGTGCTTCGGTTTTGTTTTGTTTCCAATTTCAGGGGCAGTAATATTTGCACTGCGGTTTGACAGTTGAAACTTAATGGTCCCATATTTCACTGTTTTCCATATGCAGTTTTAAAATGTTTATAGTAAAAAACAAAAACAAACAAAAAAACTACAACACTCTGTTAGAATAGGCTGTTTTATGTGTGCAGTGTTTTTACTCAAATTAAACTGTGCTCTAATCGGCTGCAGTATTGGAACCTTGGGGCAGGCAGAGTGGGCAGTAATGTCACAGTCAATCAAAACAGTTTGTAGACTCACCTGTCAAACGTCCTAAACAAAACGGAATAGGTTTCATATTTAACATTTTATAATCATACCAAGTATTATTTACACGTGAAGGGGCAAAGAAAAATCTGATTTGCAGTGTGCCCTTCAACTATCTTGACTGTGTTGCACCTCTGGCCACGCCCCTTTCAGAGTGATGACAGCAATGTTTTACCTCTTACAGCATCGCATACTTTGAAATCTTCACCCCGTCCATACAGGCCACCCTCTTTCACATTGTCTCCCAATCCCCTTTTTCAAATTAGACAGCCCTTGGCTGAATACGGTAAGCTTACGTGCCCATCAAACGAATCAAATGAGATTTCCCATTTAGTGAGCTGTAATTCCCCGAGGCTTGTGACAGCTTGTTAAAGTTCAACCCTGTGTGCAAGTTGGTACCAGTGTGAGAGAATGGCCTGCCACAGCAAGAGCTATACAAGTGTTGCCTTAAGAAAATGCCATTTCAGAGCAAAGAAACAGTATTCACATTTGTCCTTGAGAATTCCAAAGATGTGGTAATCTATGAAAAATGTTAATATACAGTGGCGTAAATCAGACTTTCCATGAGTTAACTAGAAAAGTACCGCGCCTGCAAACTACACTCCCTGCCTAGACAAATTACATTTCTATTGGTTTCAATAGAGGTTTTAGTGTCAAGTTCCTTTCCTTAAAGAACTATATTTTAACTTTAAGGGAAAAAAAGAAAATCAAGTATATATATCTTTGTGTACGAGGGTGTGATGTGATGACGTCCTCTTTGAAATGTATCCTCTATGAACACCTTTATGCCACAGCTTTATAACATCAGGGTGAGTCTATAGAAATTAAGGCATAAAGGGAGTAGGAAGAACGAGAACGTGCATGAGGGTTAATGAAGAGTTGGAGAGGTCAATTCCTGGAAGCTGTAGATGAAGTAAAGTTCCAGGCTTAGCATTTAACAAAAGGCAGATCAAAGGACGGTTGAGACAGGAAATTGGTAAGTAGCCAGGATGCTTTAATAACCCTCAGCTATCACACCTATGGCTATGGGCAAATAGACAGGAATTGTTTGTGAGCTTGTTTCTGAGAAGAACTCTCACCCCCTGCCGCCACATTCCTACCCCTTCCTGTCCGGGACATAATCCCTAGCTCTGTTTCTCTCTCTCTATCTCGTTCTCCATTTCCTCCAGTCTCTCTCTCTCTCTTTCCTCCTCTTTTTCTGTCAAATACAGACTAACACACACACACACACGAACACACTCTCCCACTGTTATCGCTCTCACACACACATTCCCTTCTCACACCTCTGTCTCTCTCCCTCTTTCACTCGCATAATATTGTGCATTAACTCATGCACACAAGCACAGAAGGCAATAAGGAGAGAGAGAACGAACACGTGCGCGCGCACACACACACACACACACACACACACACACACACAGACAGAGGGACACACTCGATTAATTTTCCATTTAACCTTGGCCTATTTTTCCCTCTTCCAGTGAATTTCTCAGACTGAGAAATTATACAGTGATCTTGCATTCAGTGGAAAATATAAGCTAGTAGCCTACTCACAAAAAGTTCCAATAAAAGGGCGCATTCACGATGTAACTGCTCAGCAATAGCAACAGCCCTGGCGGCCGTTGTCCGGGTCAGTTCCGATCCAGTCATGACTCTTGCCGGTCTCCCTGCCATTGAGCTCCAGTGAACAGACACAGCAGTACTTGTAGTGGTAAAGCAACAGTCTGGCTGTTAATAATACAGTGTAAGCCTATTTCATCCAAGCACCGGATTGCTGGCCATGGTTCAGCCAGTCCAACGACTGTCAGCCCTTCCGATCCTGTTGCTGAAACTCAGCCAGTTTCATTTGGGAAAAGCATCTGACATTTCGTCTAGAGAGTTTCCCGTCCGGTGTAGGCAACTGTTCACTACTTATGTTACGGTATTTTTGTACAACTCCGCCCACACCCCCGGAAACCTGATGCCAGGCAGTGGGAATTTAACTGGACAAGAACATGGACAAGATCGAGCGGGAGGAGTAAATTAGTTATTACTTATTCATGAGACATTTGTATCATTTAACTTAATGGCAATGACACAATTCGTGATAGTCGAATTCGAAGAGGATTTCACTTCCATCATATTTTAACGAGCTTAGTCTAGCCTAGGTACATATTAGGCCCCATTGTTTTTTCCTGAAAAAATTCCTGATTGTATAATTATGTTTAGACACTCCTGAAGATTCCAGAAGAATTGTTACTGTTACTGTTATTATGTACATTTTGGCTTTGTTGTATTTGTAATGTAGGTCGTTTCAGAATGCAATACCATGCCAGCACTATAGGTGCCAGTGTACATATGCGCGTATCTAAAAGCAGCTACCAAACAAAGTCATTGGCTAGCAATACGACCGAATCCTACGTTAGCCGTTACGATTATACCGAAAACCTGGGTGAGACATGTACACAGAATAAAACTTATAGATAAGAATGAGAAAAATCCCTTCCAATGTTATTGATTTGGTAAATCTAGATTACTAAAATCGTACACAAATTACCACAGAGACGGGAATAGCAAGCTAAAAAACAAGCTAACTTAAGTAGATAGATTGAGATGAACTATCTTGTCAGCTACGGAGTGTCCTCTGACTCTGAGAGTGAAGGAGATGCAGATGAAGGCAACAATGGCACAGTCGGGTAAAAAGCCACATAACGATAAGAAATGCTTGGTTGTGACATAAATCCTGCGTATCTGCGTTACATTCTGTGACCGTGTGTATTTCTGTGTGCCCTTTTTAAGATCCGCGAATGATGGAAAACCATCTGTAAACAAGACCCGCAACTTCCTACTGGAGTCCGGTTCAGCTTCCAGTGAGTCAGACA
This sequence comes from Percopsis omiscomaycus, assembly GCA_027575585.1. Lineage (NCBI taxonomy): Eukaryota > Metazoa > Chordata > Actinopteri > Percopsiformes > Percopsidae > Percopsis > Percopsis omiscomaycus. Next base: position 3,528 of record JAODLI010001397.1, read on the forward strand.
GCGAAGCTGGACCCGAGCGAGAGAACATAGAGCTTTCACCAGCAGCTACCCCATCTCTGCCACGCCAGAAAACGTTCCCCGCGACCCCTCTTAGCTCCCCTACACCCAACAAACTACCCCCGCCACCCCTCGAATCGCACTCTGGCAGCAGTGTGTTTGCCAACCCCTTCAAGGTCCAGGCTGACCAGAAGCTCAATGCCTTGCAGAAACATGTCCCCCTCACAGTGCTCGGCCAGCCGTCCCAGATAGGAGGCAAGAGGATGTGTGTGGCGTACAGGAAGGATGGTCGGTGCAGATTCGGAATCAAATGCAAATTTGCTCATGACAGCGACCTCCAGACCTCCGTCATTCCCAGTGAGTTTGGGTCCCCTGTGGACAGTAAGACGCCAGGGGCGGATAAGATTGACTCACATGGCCGGGGGCAGAGTTCCCCCCTGGAGAAAGAACAGGAGGACACTCCTGGTGAAGGGAGGAGGAAGAGGAGGGTGGGTTTGAGTAACACCTTGGTTCCTCCTAAACGTGCAATGAAGCAGTATGCTATGCAGAAGAAGAGAGAGCAGCTCAACCTGTCCTGAGCAGTTCTATAAGCTATGAAACTGTAGCAATAAGATGATGTCAGGGGTAAACTGTGTGATCTGATTTTGTGCTTCTATGTTAAAAAAAATGTATATAATTTTTTCAGTTTTAAAGGTTTGAAAGAAAATGGTTGTAATCTTACCCCACCGCGTTCTCTCATTTATAATAAATACGCCTGTCGAAATGTTAAGACATTTATTTAGCTCATGTAAGAAAACAGTTTCTGTGTCATGTTTTACCACACATCCTACATCACAAATTAGAGAGCAAAGTTGTTGGTGGCACAATACAGAGTTCATCCATTTTGTTTTGTTAATTACATGGCCATCAAATGAATATATGATGTGAAAATATTTAAGTGAATATGTTCACCGTTTGAGGTCATCTTTTGGCAACTCAAAAGTATTTGGGACCTCTCCGATTAGTTGCTTGGCTTGAGGATTTCATTAGGTATCCAGGTTTTTTCTTTTCTTTTTACAGTAGGAGATGCCACACACTGACACACAGATGTCTAAATTATGGTGCCGTGTATCATATCAAGGTATGCTACAAAAAGGTAGAAAGCTAGGTCCAGAAAGTAGAAATACTTTGAATTTATCGGCAACAGTATTTCCATCCACCTAACCAGAAGAGTTCAATTATTTTCCATACTTTTACTTTCTGGGGCGAGGTCTCCACCCCAGGCTATATTATTGTGTAATAAAAATGTGTTTTAACATCATATCTTCCAAGAACGGACATCAGCATCAATATGCACACTCACATAAAAGGCCAGTTAAATTTAGAGGACTAAGATTACTTCAGTTTATGTACAAAGAAAACTTACACATACAGAAACACGCACGCGCGCGCGCACACACACACACACAAACGTATATCTTTCCCTGATACATATATATATCTAAAACGCTACCAAAAAGTGACTATGGGTGAATAGTACGTAATATATTGGTGGTCCTACATGTATCCTAAACATTGCATTACAGAATACAGGGTCACTGATAACAGCCATTATCTGTGTTACGACACACCCATCCTGATTATATGAGTGCCTGTTGCATATGTCCCTCTGCGCTGCCGGTCAGAACCCCGCCTTGCCCCGTCTGCTGCCAGACCACGGCGCCCTCCCCTACCGCCTCGGTCTGTTGGTGAAGGGAGTCAGTGGCGGTGTCCAGAACATAGCCGTCCCCGGTAGCGGACGTGGCGTTCTGCGACTGGGACGTGGTCTGCAGGGTCTGCAGCTGCTGTGTGGTCGCCAGAATGGGGAGCTGCTGAATGTGGGTCTGGGCCTGACTGACGGGTTGGAAGGTCATGTGGAGGATTTGAGTTTGGCTCTGCTGTTGCTGCTGCTGTTGTTGCTGCTGCTGCTGCTGCTGCTGCTGGGAGGAATAAGACTGCAGGGGCAGCTGCTGCAGCTGGGACTGGTGCTGGGTCACCACAGAGCCAGAATGGAGGGTCAGTTGCTGGACGTGGGGCTGTTGCTGCTGCGACTGCTGAGCGGCGTGCACGAACTGCAGCGGCATCTGGAGCTGGAGGTGTGTCTGCTGCTGGGCATCGGCGGGCGAGGGGGGGTCGATAGGAGACAGGGCAATGGTCACCGGCACCTGCATGGTGTGGAGGTTCTGGTCTTGTCCCAGCAACACCACCTGGTGGCTCATCTGGCTTACTGGACCCAGCTGGGACACCTGGGACACCTGCTGATCCACCTGCCCCCCCTGGCCCAACTGTGCCACCTGCCCAGCTGGCACTACTTGACCCGCCTCTACTCTGGCGACCTCTGGCTGCGCCGCGTTTCCCTGCAGCTCCAGCAGGGAGGCCGGGGTGGTGATGAGAGCACCTGCGTTGGCTGCCAGGGCCTCAGCTATGAGCACCTCCGGGTGGCTCTTGGCCTTATGGGCCACCACACAGTCCTTCTTCTCAAACTTCTTGCCACAGATGGAGCAGGAGAACTGATAGGTGGCATCTGCGTCATGCTTCTTCATGTGCCAGTTGAGCGAGGCCTTCTGGCGGCAGGTGAAGCCACAGATCTCACATCTGTCAAATGGGCAGCAAAGCAAGGAAGAGGAGTCAGTAATGTTGTATTTGTCTAAGAGGGCAAATGACACCAGAGCCTTGCAGGAAGAGACACTCACTGGAGGGGCTTCTCTCCGGTGTGGATCATGCGGTGCACAGCCAGGTTGTGGGAGCTCTTGAAAGCACGAGCACAAAACTCACAAATGTAGTCCCGCTGGTCTAGAAGCACAAAACACAGTTATACTGGAATCCCTTTACATGCTTTATTTAGCATCTTTTCCAGTCTTTTCGGGTCTGCAGTACGTGTGTGTGTGTGTGTGTGTGTGTGTGTGTGTATACCCGTGTGGTGCTTGGCATGGCGTAGCAGTTGTTTCTGCAGTCGGAATAGCCTTCCACACGAGGGGTGAGGACAAACATACTTCTTCTTCAGCAGGTGCTGATACTTTATATGGTGCTGGGGAGGAAACATGAGGAAACAAGTTATTGTCCAAAACAGAATTGATTCCATAAACATGTGGAACCATCCATCACTTCATCAGATCTACAAATGATGTATGCCCGTGCGTTTTGTAGACCATTCACACTATTGATTTACTGGTTTGAATGTCCATTATACTGTATGTACAGAACATACTGTATGAACAAAAATAGATTTCAACTGGCCTGATAGTATTCAACCTATGTTATTAACGTTGAGAGATCTAGACACAAACAGTGTTTATCGGGGATTGTGTGGTTGTTATGACAAACCTGGAGGTAGCGGGGATGAGCCAGGACTGTGCCACAGCCTTCGATCTCACAACGCACATACTGTACTGGCGGCTTCTTCCTGCAGGGCCACAACATGTGTCAACGCTAGATACCGGTCAATTTAGGTTGTCCACTTTGCCACATTCAAATGTGCACCACCTAAATAGGGGTCTGGTGCTGGGCTCATGTGAATATTGGCTCGGAAAGTGTCATACAATGACAAACCGGCGAAAAGAGAAGTGTTCGTCGGTTTGTCATTGTTTGAAGCTTGCAATGAAAGACAGGAGAGATGGTAAATTCACCTTCTTTTTGGAAGACGTGGTGTTTTGTCATCTTTTCTTCGCCTGCCCCTCCTGACAAAGGAAGAAAAATAAATGCATGGGTTTAATTTACACCATCAATTACCAGGTCTTTGGAGACTATAATTCGTTTTTTTAAATTATTATTATTCTTTTTATGTTCAACAAGTATTCAGTGAGCTCCCCAAACCATTGCCTTTACATTTATGATCCTTTGGTACTTCTAAACAGTGGATTACATTTGGCGTAGTTGGCACTGTGCTTACTTCCTGGGTTCTTCTGGGCCCTGCCTCGTCTCCTCCTCAACTTTCACCTCCTCCTCTGTGCTCTCCGCATTCTCCGAACCTTCTATCTTTATCTCCACAACCTCTTTCACAGGCACTTTCTCCTTCTTGTCCCTCTGACGTGGAGGGAGCCGGCGCTTAGGTCTAGGGACATCTCTGAATGAGGAAGAGACAAATTCAAGAAACAAAATAACTGGTGTGTAGACTGTAATCAGTGTACTGCATACAAGAAGCTATTAAAAACAATAGACGTGTATAAGAGATGGGCCTAATGTGTGTAACGTCACCCATTGGTTTGTGAAGAGATGTTTTGAAGCAAGGGGTTTGGCCTTGGCCAAATTCTTTATGCCTTTATATCATCAATACTGTTCCAAATCGAGCCCACCACACTCATAAGTGACATCAGCTATTGAGACCATAACTTATTGTGGAAAAGACCAATTTCTAGTGAGAAGATGGCGGTCTTTCTCATTGACCCCCCTCATTCATTTCAACAGTAATTTGCTCCATTTTGTAGCCAAGCACTAGGTGGCCACGAACAGTACTGCATCTTAAGCAGACCTGGCGGTTGCTGCTTGGCATGTCCAGTGCACAAAGACACAGAAACACACAACCTCTCAGCCTTGGGGTCATAGCTCTCATCATTCAGGTCATCTCTGAAGGGAACATCTTCATCACTGCTGAGGGCTTCTCCCTCCTCCGCACCACTGGATACAAACCACAACAATGGTTGGTATAAATGTCAGTTTGTGCTGCCTGACAGGGTCTAAACTAGTGGTTCCTCAACCTTTTCAGCCACGACCCCCAAGGAGACATAAAGCATAAACCACATAAATATGAAGTATAATATACAAGCAACCATGAACATAATTTAAAACTAGATTACAAATAATGATAGAAATAATAAAATGTATTAATTAAATATTTTTTAATTGTTATTTTGATTTATTAATTTGATTTTAATAAATACGTTTTTTTTTTTTGTGTGTGTTTATCTTGTGACTCCGCCGAAAGCAAACCGCAACCACTCTGGGGTCCAAACCCACAGTTTGAGAACCACTGATCTAAACTGGGAGAGCAGAGATGAACCTTATCTACCTGAGAGTCTGTGGCTGGTAGTTGGAGTCATTTGGGTCATCCTGAAAAGAAAGCTCCTCATCGTCCAGGACTGCCTCTTCCACATCCTCACCGCCCTCGTCTTGCTCCTCACTAAGGCGGGAGAGAAGCATTAGAACACCACCACCAGAGAGCCAATATAGAAGGACAACATACAAGTTTGCCAATGTACAAGGACGCAGTAATTAAGCCCTGATCCATTGCAGTGCAGGTGCCAGGCATTAACAATTACAATTACATTTAGGTCATTTAGCAGATGCTTTTATCCAAAGAGACTTACAATTACATGATGCTATTACATGGAGCAGATAGCGGTTGGGCATCTTGCTCAAGGATGCTTACAGACTCCAACTCTGGGGCTCGAACCCACAACCGTCTGGCTAGACCACTAGACTATCCTGCCCGTTTACAACTCGGCTCCCAAAAAGTTCAATATTTAATCCTATACTTACATTAAATAGGCATTCTTCTCCTTAACGTTTACCTCGTCCCCTAGAGAGCGAGAGAGAAAGAAACAGTTCAATATTGTGCTGCTAGCATGTGCATTAAAAAAAAAAATCTGACTGAAGTTATTTTAAACATATATACAAACATTAATATTACACAAACATTACAGCCAATGACAGCATTACCACAGGCTCTAGAAATCAAGATCACAACCTTCAAAAAATAGTCTAGATCACACGCTTTATTTAGGAGTCTAGGACCACTCCTGCTGCTGACTGAGTGAACAGAGACCTAGAGCTCAGGCTCAACAGGTTGCTCACCCATCAGATTCTCTGTGCCAGGTTCCGTCTTACACACGGGCTTGGCAGAGCCCCTGGCTGCCCTGGTAGAAGGGGTTTTGGCACGGTTCTGGGCTGGGGGGCGCCTCAAGGCGGGGTCTGGGGGGCAGATGCACTATTAAGAACGTATGGCATAAAATAGTCCACATACACACACGCTTTCTACTATGCATGTCATCTCTTAGGCAAAGTAAACATGCCACCAGGACTAAACAATACTGCTTTACTGACTTATTATCATGCAATATGAGACAGATCACCTTGAGCATCTGTGGTAGGTTTCTTGAGATCCACTGAGCTGCAAAGATAAGAGAGTGTATATTAACCAAGGTTATTTATGTATGTTTTCTGCTACCAGTGCTATTTGTTCCTAGCTCTGATCAACTACACAAAGCATATGGGCAGGGGAAGCAGCTAGCGGCATCAAAAAATGTTTTACCCCACCTACTATAAACAGGGCTATGGATACGCGACGAGCTATACGGAAAGGAGTGCTTCTGAAAGGACCTAACCCAAGAAGCATACCTTGATGTCAATGTCAAGCCTAATTTACTATGACAGGTGTACTGGTTGATATTAGGACATTTAAAACGTACTCTTTATCCTCAACGTTGTCACCTTCCACCTCTCCACAATGCTCAGCATTTTTCTTTCGCCTGGAATACGGAACTTTCCTCCGCTTGGTTGCACTAGTGTCTGGGCTTGGTTCGTCTTCATCGTCACTCTTGCTATCTTTCAACCAAGCTGGCACTGACCGTGTTGCTCGATCTCGCAAAACCCGACCTGAGATTTGGGGGCTCGACGCAGCTCCGTTTAAGTCCTGGGAGGAGGGGGCACCGGACTTAGGACGGCCAGCTCCGCGCACTCTCAAGCCCCTCCGCGCGGTGACGGATGTACCAGAAGCCGTGGTTAGCTCTGCGGCCTTGTCATCCGCGGTCTCTTCTTCTTTATTTTCCTCCCCGGTTCGGTCAGTTTCAGGTTCCATTGTCGTATTCCCCCCTTCTTCTACCTCAAAATCCGTGCACACTTAAGTAGGTTTGGTTGTAATTTGAAGAAAAACGGAACGGAGCTGATATAAAGGCGTTTGATTGCAAGAGGCCTTTATCCAACAGTGTGACATATTTCATAGAATACGAAGGGTTCGTCGCAAATTATATACATTCATTTATTGATTAGAGAGCCAAAACTTTTCTTAATTATATATTCAATAATAAAGCGATATAATTTTAAAGAAGCAGACACTATTTTTGCGTCTTAAAGCTATAGCAAACCTTTTTCTTCGCACGGGCCTAGAGCACAACAATTTCGTGCGCTTTGTTGCGTCTCCTTTAAGCCAAAAATAAAACCAAGGCCGGATTCACCAGCGGCAACACATTTCAGCCACTAAAAATCATCTGGATTGCCTCATTATAATCTTCAGAGCATGTCGGCCATGATGCATTGTTTACAAATCTGCAAAATAGCCGCAGATGTGCAAAAGTGGACACGCAGTTTTTCTGAGCATTGTGGGAATTGTAGTGCCAATATGATAGCGTTATGACAGCTTTGCACCTTGTAAATGTTGCGATATTTAGTTTTTGTCTGCTTTTGAATTAAAGTTGGACAAGAAAGAAATATTGAAATAATGAAATATTATTTATGTAGTTTTATTGCTTTGTCATGACTATTTACTACTTCAACGAGAAAAACAACAACAATTATAATATTAACAACAATAATAAATAAATACATACATAACTAAGGATTAAACGATTGGTTGAATTCTACAGTACAATATTCTGTACGAATTGGCTGATAATGAAACGGTTTTACATTATACCACTAGGTGACAGCGTTGTATAGTTTAAACCAGTGGTTCTTAACCTGGGTTCGATCGAACCCCAGGGGTTCGGTGAGTCAGTCTTAGGGGTTCAGCGGAGGATAAG
>JAODLI010001398.1:0-11274 GCA_027575585.1 Percopsis omiscomaycus
GAAATAATAATAATTATGTTTTCATTCCCTTGACTAGAACGTAAAAACAAAATGAACTCAGGATGTGGGATAGTTCTTACACTGAAGTTAAACAGCCACAAAATACAACACAACCAAGTTAAACATGGCTGGATATGTTAGATAGATGGATGAATGGGCAGCTATGAAAGCAACACTACTGTAGATAGACACACAGACAGCCAGACAGATACAGCACTGTAGATATATGCTTGAAGCAACAAAAAAACAGGCAATATGATACATGAAATAAAATCAAATTAACTTTCTGTAGTATGAGATGGATGAGATAAATGCATGGTCTTGCCCTGCCTTGGTCATTTGTCGAAGATACAGTAACTACAATGTTCTGGTGCCACCTCTTTCGGTGAGCAAAGTTTCAGTGCATGACAGCAATTGCCACTAAACGGTAAAACAGATGCTTGGTTCGCTTGGGTCGTCATCCACTTTGGAATTTGGAATCGATCAGGCTCAAATTTCAATTCAAACCCACGGCATTCACTTGGTCATTCTTTTGTACCTCAAAGCACAGATTTTATTAAATGTTCAGACTAGCACTTGGTTCATTGCTTCCTGTTGTGCTTTTGTGTAGCCTTGAGGGGGCGGGGGGAAGCATATCCAGTAGACAGTAAGTGATTTGTTCTGCAAGAAGTCACATTGTTAGCCTTGAGCCACTGCTGTGATCACTATCTAACAGTCTGACGATCTGATGATCACTCATGCGCACATAGCCACTCACACCTAGACACAACAAACTAGCAATCTAAAATGAGTCACGCCCATAGGATTATATATAAACACGTTAAAAAAAATCATCTTATCATGCAAACACATGTGCAGAGAGAGAGAGAGAGAGAGAGAGAGAGTGAGAGAGGATAAACACACACACAATCAGCCTAGAATTCCACAGCTGACAAGCCGGGTTCGCTATCTGCTTTGAACTCAAGTCGGATGAAAACAGCATAAATTAGCATTAATGTATACGATACCCCGTTTGTGTGTGTGCTGAATATGTGTGCCTTCACGTGTCACCATATCCCGTTTTTGTTGTTTGGGTGTGTGCGTGCGTTCATATATGAAATGTTGTTATGGGTGCTATGTATATCATAATAATTTATTAGCATATGTGTACTTGTGTGTGTATGTGTATGGACATTAAGCTCTATTATTGAGTATACATGAGGTGTGTGTGTGTGTGTGTGTGTGTGTGTGTGTGTGTGTGTGAGCCTGTGGATATTTCTCTGTGTCCATTCATTCCTCCTTGCATATTCATCTGCACACACGTCATTGCGTGCGCACATGAATGTGTGGCTACTTCAACTGATGTAGGTTTGTGCGCGCTGGTAGTGTGTGTGTGTGCGTGCGCGTGCGTGTGTGTGTGTGTGTTTGCGTGCTCGCTCACGTGTGCCCCAGCAGCCCGTGCCTGCGTCCTTATCGCAGCAGCCACTGGTGCATTCCTCGATGCTGACAACGGGCCACAGGCGCACCGCTGCGCGTCTGGCTCTATAAATAGGACATTACTTTGAAATTTAAGTATGCTTTGTGAACACCCCACCCTCTCATTCCGTCTTTTTTTTCTCCTCTACCTCTCTAATGTGCGCTAGCTGTAGCTAGCACGCACGCACATAAACACACGCCGAGAGACATTGCGCTGCAACCAATCACACGCAGACCACCAACCCAGCAACAGACGCTAGATTAAACCCTCCTTTATGAATATTAACTGTACAGCAGCATTACAGGGACACCGTCTAACGTTGGTATGCAGCTGGTTTGGCACCCGTGTACTTACACAGAAAATACAGAGACGCCATAAATAGAGAAGGAACTTGAGAGAGAGAGAGAGAGAGAGAAAAAGAGAGAGAGAGAGAGAGAGAGAGAGAGAGCGATCGAGAGACCTTCCGACACTATTAGAAGTGTAATTATGCAGTGCAGAATAACATGAAAGACACACATCTAATCTGTTATTGAGCTGAAGCTGCAATCGAGACCTATTTAAGCCATTTGTGGAGGCATAGTGGCAGTGCTGTAGCCTATGTCCAACAAACTCAAATCAAAGTCAAATGCTCGGTTAACGCCATAACACCACTATAGTTGTTTGGTGGGGATGAAATATGCTGTTTTGTTCAGCAACATCACTCAGAAATATAATACCATAATGTTAAAGACAACACAGCAAATTATTGTCCTCAAGGATGTGTCATAGTTTGTCTATATGACAACTTTATTAGCAGCTGCAAGGACGGTTGTCAATACAGGATGCAATGATGCTCGATGACCCTAAAAAGACCAATGCCTCATTTGTCAGCAAGTCCTTGACAAATCCATATATACGGGAAATCTAGATATGAAATTTCATGATGGGAAGTGAGATCATATTATTTAATCCCCAAGGCCTACAAGACAACAACAAAGCCACATAAATTGAATAATTCTCATTAGTATTTAAACAGATTTATTGTCTAATAAGATTGTCACTATTTAAAAATGAATTTGAGATTAAAACAAACAGAAAAACAAAGAACGGAGGGAACCATTTGTTATTTTGAATAACATCTGTACAAAGCTATTTTTGAGTGTTTTTTTTATTCAATAAGAGTTTAATAACTTGGTGCTATAATAGTTCAAATGCATTTATTTATTTTTTATAAATACCACAGTAAACCTATAACAGGAGGAGGTATCCTATAGCCTACATAGTAGGTCCTAACTCCACTTCGCAGGAGAATGTAAGCGACTGTGGCACACTGTTCTTGTCCGCATGACATACTAACTTCAACTCAAACACATCGCTCTTCTGATATTTTATTATGAATTGTGATTTTCTTCACCGAATGTCACCTTTTCCCCTTTCAATAGGCTATTATGGCAGTTGAGTGAGGGCACGAGGCGATCAGACCTAGCCAATTACCATGTCACACAAACCCACCCCTCCTCTATCTGCCCCCCACCCCCTCCCTTTCCCCTTCTCCTTCCCCTTCCAAACACCACATCCGGACAGTTACGGGGGGTGTATATTATGTCTGTCTCCAAAGTAGGCTGCTGATGTAACGAGTGAACATCTGTGAGCTTTCGGGACGACGGTGCCATATGCCACCACAATTTCGAGAGAGGGGGATACTAGGATGAAGATGAGATTAGATTGGGGAATTTTTACACTTCCCCCGTCAGTGCGGATAGGATTTATGTATGCCTGCGTAGCTTTCTACAGCGCTTTGCTGACTGAATCAAGCGTGCAGTGGGCTATTACGCCTAATAACGTCACCTCCATTTCGAATTGTGTCTAATAATTGAAAATTGAAATTTGCAAAGACTGTGCTCGAATAGCTACGCAGCCTAGTTCTTGGAAGTTCAACTCAAGCCCCCCTCTGGTGCTCCGCGACACCCCTAATGTCACATCTTTATTACCACAAAAAACACACTTTTAATTGTAGTTAGTACAAACAAAGACGCGATGAAGGCTTTGTCTATTCGCCCTTAACTCAAACAGCGATTCTACCTTGTCTTCGGTGTGCACATGGGTCACAGCGCTGGCAAAGATACCCAGACCACAAATAATGTTGTATGTAGCCTACGCTATCGGTATACCTCAGATTGAGAAAATTAGAAATGCAGGTTATTACCGTTTCGGAGAGAAGTAATCGCTGTGGGAAAGATATTATAAATCCTTAGTTGGTGTCCACATTGTGGGTGAGAAGGATGAGAGCCCGGCAGCTACTGTGGTGTATAATCCCGCTGTCAGTGCGTAACAATAAACCAGTGGAGGGGGTGGGGGGTGCAACCCCATCCAATTAGAAACAGTGGGACTGAGGGTTACAGGAAATAACGAATTTAGATTTAACAGTCAGAATGGGGGGAAAGGGATTTAATTTTAGTCATTTACTGCAGGCTAACGTGTCTATTCTGACCACTAAAATGCAGGATAGTTCTCATAGCGTATAGTCTGTTTTATTTCCAAACAAATGTCAACATAATGTAAATACAGGGTAGCCTATTGCTGCCCATAGCCTGCTCCCATGTAGCCTAGTTTATTTAATCGCCTTGTACCAATTCCTACGCTACGCGAGATAGCATTGACATGTGATTTCATAGTTAAAACATTATTATTTGTGGGGAAATCATTCGGTTAAAAAAAAACAGTCACCATACATCAGATGTAGACTGATTCTACACTTTCTGAGCCAAACTCTGACATTCAGAGCTGAGATTTAACCTCTTTTATCTGGTGTCTGTACTATCAACGCTTCACTTGCTGCCATCTGGAGTCCAAACGAGGTAATGGGAGGGGGGGGGGGGTCACTGTTTATTATTCTTGCCCATCTTCAAAGACTCGATTTAGAAACTGAACACAGCACACCACTGCTATGTTCCTAGTGGACACCTGGGCATGTGGCCTTCAAACCAACTTTTATGAGACTGTTATGAGAACAGTCAAATCTGCTAAATCGATCAAATCTGCTAAATCTGTGCTTTGTTGATGGTTAATGTGCTTCTGCAGGTTTTTATTGTGACCATATAGCCTACTATACCAGCTGATTTCAATAGTTAACACTCCCCAAACCTGGTGTTATGATTAGTTTGAGTCATGTGACAGAGCTAGCCAATGTGAAAAAATAGATACAAACTCCGCCTTTGTTTGGTTGTGCGTTTGAAGTCGTTGTCACAACACAGTAATTGCATAGAAACATTTTGCTGCCCATACTGTATATCTTTGAATATTCTCCCAAGTCCCTCTGACGACCCTTTTGGCAGGTACACTGGCCTGTCATATTGCCCAGAAAGCTGCCCTGTGGTGTTACAGCCTTAAGGGATTAATCATCAAGTGTGTGTGAAGAGAGAACAGCCCATAGCCATCTCCGCAATGTCCCCATCAACTTAATAGGGTGTGTGTGTGTGTGTGTGCGTGCGTGTTTGTGTGTAGGGGAACTGTGACATATTGAAGAGGCTATTGTTAACGCAGTTATATTAAGAGAACCTCCAGTGTGTGTGTTTGTTTGAGAGAGAGCGAGAGAGAGACAGCAGTGACATATTGAAGAGGCTCTAAAGAGGTAGGAACGAAATATTTAAACAGGTGCACATACACGCACACACATTTTCTTAGTTCACCTCTGTATCCCCATTCAGCTATTGTCAACATAGTTATATTAAGAACATTCCTGTGTGTGTGTGTGTGTGTGTGTGTGTGTGCGCACGCGCGCGCCTGTATGTGAGAGAGAGGTAATGTGTGCCTCTATGTGTAAGTGAAAGCAAGTAAGAAAGAAAGAAAGATAGAAAGAAAGAAAGACATGAAATTGACATAGCATGTTAGATTATATGTGAAATACTGCCCTCTACAGTGCTGTAAGGGCATAGCTAAGTCAAATCACGTTATGATGATGTAACTACATTTATACATATATTAAGCTTTATTCATGTAAATACAATTTAGAAAACCTTCAAATAGATAACAATCCATTCAGTATTGAAAAACAATTTTCAATACTGAAAAACCTCTAGTGTTTTTTCAGTCTAAAGTTTTATTATTTTTAACAGCGCAGGTGGTCTACTCAACTGCAGTAGCATTCATGAAATATTGGGATTGAAGACCTACTTTTAACTAGTAGACTCTGTCATCTATGACAATAGTTTGTGTTTGTGAAGTTTTGTTGTTATTAACGACTGCATTCTCCAATCCACAGCCTAACTCCTGCTTTGAAGCTAGTCATTCACATCAGCACTGTTTGAGCTCAGTGAACATCAAATGTAAAAAGCGTACTCAACGCAGTACTTCAGTTCACAACCACAAATACTACTTCTGACTTCCTGTGTAACAAGAATATGGTAATTATAGAGCTATTATTACACTGGGTAATATATTTTAAGTCTGCCTTATACTGTTGAAAAAATCTTAATAACTTAATAATTACTGTAAAGTAAGCACTGCATCACCACTTTGCCCAGTAGCCAGCAGAGGGCAGTGTCCGATCACCAAATGACCACTAGTTCCCTCCAGTGAAGCGTGGTGGAGAGGCAGAAGAGGTGAGTTGAGGTGAGGTGAAGGGTAAATGAGGTGTGCCCTGCAGTCAGGAAGCAAAATGGAGGCACTATACATGCACAGATCTTAATTATCCAGATCATGACTAGCTATGACATAAGCTACCATGACTAATACAGTTCATTTCCAATTGGTAACTTTTTGAGATGAGATGACATGAGCAATTCGATTTTACATTTTTAAATTACAACCACTATAGACTAGCTACTATGTAAGCTATATAACAATTAAATGGTAATAGTAATAAATAATGTATTGTTAACAGAAATTAAATGACAGACGAAATTGGTTAAGAGAAATCTGTCAGTATATATATGTCAAGACTGTCAGGTATTGAAGCAGGACCCAAACGCAGGCACAGGATAGAATAAGGTTTTAAGGTTGATTTATTGAGGACCGGGAAACTAGGAAAATAAGAAACTAGACAGACACACTAGGGTAACGAGTGGACAACATGAACCAGGATCAGGAGATATCAGGAGATCCTGGACTGGATAGTGACAAAGACGGCATGTGGATTGACCACATTTCCAGTTTTGCAGACACAGCTGCAAAATATGGTAAAATAGACTATCAAGCAAATAGCAAAAAAACGGGAACAATCGCCAACATAGCAGAGAACAGTACTCTGTTAGCAGCGAGTCTGAGATGTAGCCAACACCTCAGACACATAAACCATCTGATTGAATTGGAACATAAAGCAACAGTGGGATTTTGTTCCACTGTCATTATGGCACTCCTCCAAACAGACTAGAAATACTGTTTTGATTGAGACAATTCACCCACCAATTAGTCATTAAAGTGAAGCACTCAAATAAATCCGGTCTGAAGAAAATCATACAGCTCCTTGAAAGCCCTGTTGTCAATGAAGTAAGGTGAGGTGAAAGGCATGAGTCATGCTCGCCACTTAATCGGACGGTGGAATAACTGAAATGTTTGGCTGAACCCATTCCTTAGGTTCAGACACAACCCTTCATTTAATTCAAGAGTTAGCTTTTGAATTACCAGCTAATAGCACGGAGTCTGTCATTCTCCGAAGAGCAGGGTTCACACGAAGCTTAGTAAAGGCTGAAGTCCTTGTTCGAATGAGTGATAGTTTAAGTATGCTTAGCTGCTTAGGAAGGAGCAACAAATGAATAAAAACAGAGATTCTGCATACCACAGGTTCTACAGATGTAGATGTAGTAGGCCCATTTTTAAATGCTTGCTGCACTGTTGTGACTGCTGAACTAGTAATTGGAAAATTCCCCATTTCCCACTACTCAGAATTACAGTACTTTTTTTGATTACCAACTAAACTTTACCAACTAGACCTAAATAACATTATCTGTAAATATATCGGATTATATAGGCCAATGGAAGAAGCTTCGTAACTCAAAATAATAAGATATTGTTGGGTTGAGAGTTTGTTAGGTTTTATATTATTGGAATATAGATTGACTAATGTTTGAAAAATCTCCACCCACCTGGGAGTTCAAGTAGGTTAAAAGAAATAGACTGATTAAGACTGATGAATACAATTAGGTCATTTAGCTTTTATCCAAAGCGACTTACAATTACAATGGTGCTGGAAATACTATCCTAACACATTGTAAATGTAAAACAAAAACAAAGTGAACATAGGCAAGATAAATCAAAAGATTGGGTCAGTATATCATATAGAATAACTACGATAAGAGTAATTGTAAAAGGAAAGATTCAGAGTCGACTTTAAATCAATAGGAAGATCAAAGCCTCAAAGTTACTGTTCCATCAATAACAATAATCTCTTTAAAATTCACTTGTTAACTTGTTAGTTCTACCTGACAGATGTGAGGGTGACATGCATAGTCCCATGTTATGTTTACCTCCAGATAATCCTCTAAACGTGCTAACGAGATGGCGCATGTCAGAGATTAAGGTCAGAAATAGATGATTTGGTTCATCTCCTTCAAGCTCTTTCATGTTGCGCAGAAAAGTGAAACGTGAACAGTTAATGGCCCACTGGCAAGACAAGTTCTCTTCAGCAGCAAATAAGAAACAACTTTTGCCTCTAGTCCACTTACCCCTACGTGTTCCCTCTGAATTTGGACCACCTGGGCCAATCACAATTTGCAGTATTATTGTTTGGCAGACTGGTAGGTCGCACTTAGAAAGAAGAAACTTCCTGGGGTGCTATGTCAAAGCTAACCTTGCTAACCTTCTGACATCCATGCTGGGAAGGAGCAAGGAACAGATAACACAAATATCCTATTTCGGGAATGTAGTTTTTTAGATGAGGTAAGACACAGGCTAATCATTTGTACTATCATATAGAATAAGGACATTTATTAAGGCAAGGATGCTGCAGTCAAGTGTTTTGCTAAAGTTCAATCGCTTTAAATGTAAGACCATTGGTCATTGTTGTTCCGTTACACTTTGCCAGGCAGGACATAATGGCCCTTTCTGTGTTTGAATTTGTGACTTTGCTATTACAGTTTTATTTACAGCCATGCTTCACTACCACCCATCCAATAGACTATAAGACTACAGTATAAGCAAAAAAAAGTATTACAATTTACATTTGATCTCCAAAATCATTCTAGCAGGATTACACATATCAACACCTGTTTTCTATATAAATTACATGGTGTCCTTGTGTTTGTTACCAAACTTACTCATTGACATCAGTAGAACATTTTAAGAATAGAAGTTTTTTAGGTCAAGTCGAGTTTATTTAAATAGCCCTTAATCACATCAATACAGTCTCAAAGGGCTTCACAGGCCTACATTTCACATGGAAACAACCGACACCCCCTTTACCTATTCCTCCCATCGAACAAGGAAAAACTTCCCTAAAACCCCCTTTGACGACGCTTGCATAAAGAACAGGCATCTGCTTAGGGGGCCTAAATGGTTCTGACTATAAAGATAGGTTTTATGTTTGACTTTGAAGGTCGCTACAGGCGTAGCACCCTTAACCTCAGCAGATTCCGCAGTAGTGGGGCCCAGTGTGAGAATGCTCTAAATCCTGCTAATTTCTTTTTAACTTTAGGAATGGATAACAAGCCAGTATTCTGTGAGCGTAAGGCTCGAGAAGGTTCATGTAGTGACTTAACCAGTAAAGCCAGGAGCTGCGATGACTGGGATTTATCTGACATGTTCACCTTTTCTGCCGATAAATCAACTTCCACAACTGTCCTTGTCTTTTATGAATGCATTTATTAGTTACTGTACATACAGTGCATATTCAAGATATTGTCCCAGTGTTCCGGTGGTCCAAACACAACCCCACAGGTGGTGACGTAGCAAACAAACATAAACTGTCAAAAACAGTGCCTCCACAATCATGCAGCGCCTGTAAAAGCACGACAGCGCCACCTTATACTGTATATGTGCATTTTCATCGTCAACTAGGTGGCGTAACCAGGCACATGAGTAAATAGAAAATAAACAATATAATAAATGGCTCCTACAGTACATATGATATCACTCGTTCAGATAAATAGGAAGGTGCCAATCCATTTATTGCTTTATAGGTAAATAGGAGGATTTGAAAGTCACATCTGAGTTCTATTATATGGTCAAATTTTGTGGTTCCAGCAGCATTCTGTACCATTCTGTTCTCGGAAAGCCGGAGAGTAGACCATTACAGTAGTCTAGATGGGATGATACAATGCAGGATTTAGGCTCTCTGCGTCACTTTGAACTGTTGTGGAGATGGAAGAATGCAATTCTAGTAATTTTAATGTGTCAAAAAAGTGTGTTTAGTCGAATATAACTCCTATTTGCTGAGTTACTCTAGCACAGTTGTCAAAGTTAAGAGTGGCGTCCTTGAACAGGTGTCTATGCCTGGCAGGTCCAATAATTATCTTGTCAGAGTTCAGAAGCAGAAAATTAAAAGACATCCATTGTTTAATTTCCAAGAGACATGACGCCAGGACTAAGGTTAGAGGTTTCTTAGTTCTAATGGCATATAGAGCTGGGTGTCAGCATAACAATGAAAGATAATGCCATATTTCCATATGATATCACCTGCGGGACATCACAAGAAACCTTACAGTATTCTGAGGTGACATTACCATGAGTTACATGGTGTGTGACATCATTGCTCATACATTTGATTTGTAACAATGGTTTATTTGCAGGGTTAAAAAAATTTAAGAACATTAACAACCAAACACAATAAATAACAACATAATAACAACACAACAAACAGCTAATAACCACCGCCATATATATTGCTCCTTCTAGACACTTCTAGACACAGTGCATATTACAATTCACGTTAGGGAGTCAGTAACGCAATAAAAAGTGAACAATACAAATTCTTCAGTGGGAAATAAATGTTTTTGTGTAGTCGTGTTTAGAACATGGAATTATAGCCTAATTAAAAACTAGACACCGCTGAGGAATCGCTGCAATGCACAACCATAATGATTCTCTCACCCATGTTCTCTCTCTCTCTCTCTCTTCACCTTTTCACCCCCTTTCTCTCCAAGCTCCCACAAACACACTGCTCAAATACACAAGTGCTGAATATTGATTAGACCATTTAGAATTGTTTTCAAATTGATTCTCAATACAGCCAATCACAACGCTAGATTTCAATTACGTCTCCACTCTCTTTGTGCCGCTCTAATAACAGCTTTCCTAGTGACCGTCTTGATTTAACAACTGCACACTGACCTCCACAGCGCCTTGTGTCTTTATTATATGAGTTCATTGCAATAAAGCTTTCGACTAAATGTATCTTATAGGTTTTCCTTTTCATTATTTATTGACCTTGATCTTTTTTTATTGATTTTTCAATTGGCTTATTATATGCTCTGTAGCACTTTGAGATTACTGTAATGTTAAGTGCAATACAAATAACATGTATTATTATTATTATTATTATTATTATTTATTTGACCACAGAGGTACATTTCCTATTCACATGTATCATGTTGGCTTTGAGAAAGGATGAGTCCACGCCATGCGCTGTAATAGTGTCATCTCATGCTCCTAACCCTATCACACATCCCTCGCAGGCCTCTCAGTGATGTCAGGTTTGCTCAGTAGTTGTCAGTGCTAATAGGTGCATTTGTATATTGCCCGAGTCTACAAGTCTGCGTGCACGAGACGGTGTGCCAGCCTCTGTGTGCCTATACGTGCACTCTGCTCGCAACCAAAGAGTTAAGGCTGGTCTTCAGGCACTTCAAGGCTATGCCAACATGTCGGAGGAGAGGGGGGGGGGGGGGGGTAGTGGGTGCGGGTGTGTG
>JAODLI010001399.1:0-31951 GCA_027575585.1 Percopsis omiscomaycus
GGATATATATCGTATATCGATATTCAACCTAAATATATCGGGATATGACTTTTGGTCCATATCGCCCAGCCCTAGCTGTGGTCCATGACCACCTCTTCCTGCACCTCTGGGAGGTCTTGCAGGGCTGGCAGCTGAGTGCTGGTAAATACACTTTGCAGATTTCACCACCCTCTGCAAAGCCCTGCGGTCGAGGGCGGAGCAGCTCCCATGCCAGCCGGTGACGCTACCAGCCAGGAGGCTCTCCATAGAACAGAATTGTGCAGCCCTACAGCAAAGTAACCTCACTGACCTGTATAACAGACGGGTCAGTGAGGAAGGCTAAATCCATCCCATCAGTCAGCCCCCACCCCCCCTTTACTTGAAGTTTCAGACCCTACCTTCGGGCTCCCGGTTCAGATAGCAGGAGGTGATGGTGATGGTGGTGTTCTTGATGGCGAGGATGATGGGTATGGTTGTGACAATGTTTCACGATGTGCCGACCTTGGCTAACTGATTTGTAAGTGATGTCCCGAAATGTAGCATTTTCCACTGTTCTCCCAGAGTCCGCAACACCCCCCCGACTCCCTCCGTTTCATGTATCTTACGTTTTTTGTATTTGTATAGTCTTGTATCTGTGTTTGTCCTGGGTCTGTGTCCATCCTATCACTAGCTGGGTTTCCATTGCAGTATTGCGCAATATAGAATGATATTTTTGAGTCGACAAAACACATTTTTCGAATGGTCGGTGTTTCCATTGTGTGATATTATGCGATTAAAGCTGGGGTTTCTCTTCTCGCGAAAGTCCTTCTAAATAAACATTGCGACGAACTTCCAAGATAAATTTTGGCACAGTGATTTCACTCGCATCCACCCAAATCGCCGTGGTAGTATTTAATAGAAGGCAACGAGAGCATATGATGCACGCAGTTACGGAAAGGCAAGCCCCTTATACCTAGCAGCGGCCACAGATTTTTTTTGGGGAATGTCATGTGACTCTTTGTCATGTGACTTAAATGCGAAAAATGTGTTTCCATTTTTGAATTTCTGGAGAAAAAAAACTCATGCGAGCGTATACAGGTTTTTGGGATATGACAGTTGTTTTTTTTTTCTAAATTCACGCTTTTCAATTGCTTGTTTTTTTTTTGTTCGCAGTTACAAATTGTGTATTAAGCAGGTTAATGGAAACGCGGCTCATGTCTGTCCCGTATCCGTGTCTTGCTGCAAAACCAATTGCCCTCCGGGGACTAATGAAGTTGAAGTCTACTCTATAATTTATTAGGCCTATGCCAATGTATAAAAAAATGTATAGGCTTGTTGGGCCTCAACTAGTTTTATTTTCAACGGGTTTTACTAGTATTTCAAAGCTTTGGATTAAACACTGTATCCCCAGCTCTTCCAGGAGAGCTGTGGAGAGGAAACGTACCATCCTTCCATGCGTCACTATGAGGCGTCACGGGGAAGGGCCCCGTGTGCTTCCAGCTAGACCTCAGCCTGACTTCTCACCTTGCCGAGCTTTGCCCAGTGACGAGCTGTGCCACTGCCCAGGCCTTGTAACAAACCGTGTTCCCCACTTTTTTTTTGTTGTGTTAAACGTGCTAAAAGGCTGAGCCAAAGCACACATGGGATCGGTTTCCTTCGAAGCTGACGGCTCCGGGGGAAGCCTGCCAAGTGAGACAGAGGGAAGGAAAGGAGGAGATTCCGGGGTGTGGATGGTGAGGAAGACGACCTGGCGGTGGCCGCTGCTCGCTGCCAGAGCTCTATCTCTTCCAGCACCCCCTCAGCCCCCTCTCTCTCTCTCCCTCCCTCCTCTCTCAGCGGGGTTGAAGAGGGTAGAGCCGGTAGCCGAAATCTGTGTCATTTGAAAAGGCAGCTGTCACAGCCTGGCCACTCCAGCCTGCTTTCAAGTGTCAAATAAAATGTGATGACTGTTTAGGTTGAGGGCCTGCCAACCCCCCCCCCCCCCCCCTTTTATTTCAATGAGCGCCAGGCGACAGTGAGCGAAAGTGTCTGGCGACTAAACGCTCAGTGACTTGGCGACTGGGAAAGTTGACCAAAAGTTCTACTTAATTCAAATTTTCAGTGATGTACACTGATTAGGAGTTTGGGAAATTTGGTCTGGCAGTAAACTCTCGTTTTCTTTTTTGTTCTGTTGGTTTAAATATAAACCATCATATTTTAATCACGTTAAATCTCTGCAGCAGGTGTTCACTGAATATAAAAAATAATCTTTAATCAACAATGTGCTCTTTCGATGTTGGCAGAGGCTTGTGGCTCTTATGCTCTTTTTGGCAGTGTGCAATGGTTTAATCTCAATACTTATGGCAGTATGGCAGTCAGCATGAATGTATGCATATGCCACAAATGTTGTGGCCTATATGTGGGAATAACCTCAAATGGCACTTGTGGGTGATGTCCTACTCTACTAGAAAATTATCTTTTTTTTTCTCTTTTTATTATTCGGCTACCAAAGTGAAGAGCCTCCTGTTTCCCTGTCTGTCTCAGGTACGGCGTGACTCCAGAGAACATCATCCTGTACGGCCAGAGCATTGGCACGGTGCCCACTGTGGACCTGGCGTCTCGCTACGAGTGCGCTGCCGTCATCCTGCACTCTCCGCTCATGTCGGGGCTGCGCGTGGCCTTCCCCGACACGCGCAAGACCTACTGCTTCGACGCCTTCCCCAGGTGAGGCCAGGTGGACTTTATTTAGTTTTTAATTAGAATTCTTTTCATGTCTGATGAAAACCGCTTTTATTCACATTCATATTATTGTCATTACCTTAAGCCAACACTAGTGTGGTTGTAATTGGCTTCACCTGCTAGCCAGACAGTCCCTCTAGGGAAGATCTGGTCTGCATGCAGTGTAATTACATCTGAGCCCCCCCTGCAATAAATAAAAACCACAAGACGCTATCGCAACAACACCAGAGCGTATGTTCCGCCAACATCCACAATCGAGACGAGGGCGCGCTGTGATAGGCTGGCGCTTGATTGATCCCCGAGGGGAAAGGAGGTTGTTGCAGTGTTATAGCACAGCGTAAACGGGCACAAGTGATGCATACAGTGCCAGAGGTACTACAAGATGAGCACTATTGGTATAAAACGACTAGGTACGGCAGTGCCATGTGGGCTCTGTTAAAGGTAAGCGAATATAAATAAGGGGTGTGGGGGGTACATGCATAGAAGGAATACATTGGAATATACAATCATGCACCTTGCAGACGTGTGATCGTACACGGAGATGTGTGAGAGATTACACTGCTGTGTACATAATGCCTAAAGTAAGGTTGCAACTAACGATTATTTTGATAATCGATTGGTCTGTTGATTACGATTAATCAATTAGTTGGCTTGCTTTAAAAAAAATACAAATGATGCCGAAATACATGCATTAAAAGATTTGTTTATGCATAAAATGCATGAAATACAAACAGGTTTTCATAAAGCATAATACAGTTGCTCAGTGCACAGTGGCAGTGCCTCTGTTATACGCCTGTAGTTGGTCAGGAGTTCGTCCTACAGCAAGATAATGACACAAAACAACCTCCTGGCAATGTCAGAACTACCTTAGAAGAAAATAACAAGACAGTATGCTTCAAATCATGAAAAACTGTAAAAATAGAGGTGTTCTAATATTTTGTGTAGGTATTCATATAGCCCCCCAGTTAATATATATGCGTTTTTTTCTCATTACAATGAAGTGACTTAGTGCATGTCACAAGTCACAGCGTGTGTGTGGTTTTGACCCTGAATGATTGCTGGCGAGAAGACTATTTACACAACTCGGTTCTCCTATT
This sequence comes from Percopsis omiscomaycus, assembly GCA_027575585.1. Taxonomy (NCBI): domain Eukaryota; kingdom Metazoa; phylum Chordata; class Actinopteri; order Percopsiformes; family Percopsidae; genus Percopsis; species Percopsis omiscomaycus. Next base: position 3,774 of record JAODLI010001399.1, read on the forward strand.
GTAGAGCACTGAGCCATCAGTGAGAGTTAAATGTATTTAATGCACTGATTAAGTTATTATAGGGTTCACTGGTTCATAGACTTGAAGGTTTAGTTTCTAAAATAAAACTGACACTGTATGAATAACCGTGGCTTAACCTGTTCAATAGGTTATAGACCAGAAATGGGATAATTTACCTAATAACATAATTATAGCATCATATACATAGATCTATTAGGAATACACATCTGCATATTGCAGGAACAATTGTATAAAGAATGTCTACCAGGGTAAATATCACGTAGATATTAGCTAAGCTATTTAAGTTTTTAAACAGCATAATGATCTAGCCTAATATAGTTGTAACCATAGGTAAGCAACATCGGTAGCCTAGCCATATTCTAGCGCCGTAACATTAATTGCCCATTAAGACGCTAACCAGGTTAGCCAGGCTCATAATTCAGCAGCAGATGCAAACCTACTATTTATTTCCATGTAAATAAATATGCTAGCACAATGTGTAGGGATAAAACAGACCGATTTGGTCACAATATCCAAAATATTATATAATATTTACCGCGGTGTAAAAATAAACTAAATTAACTGCATATTAGAACGTAATTATTAAAGTTAAAGAATTCAGAACCGCGTGCTTGACATGGACCAACTAATCGATGATGAAATGCGTTGCATACCACTGAATTTTTGTCAAGTTGTTGCAGCCCTAACCTGAAGTACATAATATAAAGTTGATACTACTAGACAGATAATTGGAGAACAGTGTGTAGTCGGATAATGGCGCAGTGGGGGAGAAGGTTTTTAAGAGTAACTTAAAGGCTATCCATCATAGTTCGTGTTCATGTCCTCTGTTCCTGAGGTCAAAGTCCTGTGCTACAGGGAGTGCTGTAATGGTTTTGTGGTTAATTAAGAGAGCCTGACTCGCCATAAATGAGTGAGTCAACCTCTTGGGGTCAGTTTTGTTGGCAGGTGTTTGCTGTTTTTAAGTTGTTGTTTTTTTAATCTGCTTTCAGTTCTTTATAGGTCTGTGAGCTCAGCTCTCCGACAGGTGTCAGGTGAGGGATTGCATATTAAAAACATGTTCAACATGTTCACGTGACATTGTCAGTGGTGTGAGCCTGCAGGCAAATCTGTACCCGTGTGAGCACAAAGGCACCATGAGGAATGTTAACTGTTCAAACTGTGTTGACACAAACATCCTGACTTAAAGTTCCCTGTAATATAGCCATTTCACCATGCTCAATCATATCGCTAAACGGAATGTAAATAGTACATGTAATCCTAGTATTTATGTTTGACTATTGTAGCATTTACTATTCTAGGCGTTTATCTGCCATCTGCAGCCACTGCGGTATTACTGACGTAAAATAATTAGAAATTAGTCGAATGCAGAAACTGAGGCGGTGGTTGTGGTTTAAAGAAGGGGGAAAAAAAATTATTTAAGGAAACATTTAAATGGATTTTCGAGCTGCCTCCTCTCTCAGAAAACAGTTGTAGGAGTATAACTGATGCCCATAAATAATTGAGCACTGACATAACACCTGCTGATATTGAAGCATCTTTGGCATTCAGCCGCGGCCCTCTTATCAGTATGTCGGCAGGCAAACTACTTATCCAGCTACGGCTTGCAGATGGCATAAGTGCATGTAGTGGTTGACACAAATTTCTTACAGTAATGTTTCATGCATATACAATCATGTTGTAACTACACATTTTCGTGCGTAGGATGGAACATGATGTGTGGGATAATTCAATATTCAATATTTTCACCTTGTTAAACGGAATAATTTAGTTTGATGTGAAGAGAATACATAATAGCCAACGTAAATCACAATTTCCATATGTGCAAACCTTCCTCCAACACATCTCCCTAGATATTGCTGTGCATTTATTTTAGCATATCAAAATGTATATGGTATTATAGACACGCTTGTCTGTAACAGGCAGAGAGAGAGAGAGAGTGGTTGTTTTTAAAATCTTTTGTCATGTAATAAATGGAATCCTAGGACAGATTAGGGGTATTTACATATGCTTTTTTCTGATATTGATATTGGATTTGATATGAAAGCAACTTTGCATTTGTTTTTAAGTTGATAAAAATGTATTTAGTTACAATTGTTAATTTGCATTGAGGTCAAACTTTGCAACTGTGGGTTTGTGTAACATGTCATCACATGAGTGTGTCTTATGATCATTTCTATTAATGAAGTAAATTATTATTTGACATTATCATCAAATTATACCATACCAATTAGTTTACTTTTGTTTTAAAACAAATGTGGTGTACTAGACGGCCTAATATTCGATAAGGGATGGCTGATTATTCTTATTGGATGGTAACAATCAGCCCTAGAACAAAAATTGCAAGCAATCGGTATACTAAAACGGCAAGGAAGGTTATCAGTGTTAAAGACCAGCCAAGCTTATAACTTAACATAGCAGTGGATCAATAAACGTAACACTGTTTTGACCATCAAACATTGACCTTATATCTGAATGAACATGAACGGTTCATATAACAAACACCACCTGTCACTCTCTGCATGTTCCTCATTCTTGCAAAGATAAAAAGCATGTCCACGTGTTCAGGTGAAAGACGTGTTCAGGGGCCTGTTAACCCCCTGCCGGCGGAGGGTGACTGAGGCATTAAAGGGGTTCGCAAGGTACTGCTGGGCAAGAATACTGTGCCTCTCATAACGGCCGTCATTCGTGTGCCCGACAAAGCAATGGATTTGCCTCCAGTGTGTGTGTGTGTGTGTGATGCATGGCACGTTCAGAGAAAATGTCCATTTCGCTTTGGACTCTCTGGAGTGTGCTGTAGTCGTACCCGAGCAAAGCGGCGATTGATGCCAGAGCGTTTCCATTCGCTTCACTTTCCCTGGTATTGGCTTCAAGCAGCAGCTGGTGCTGTAGGCCTACGCATGGCACCGCCGGCAGGTCCATCGTGCGACACGGCCAATTGTCCCCGAACGCAAAGACGCATTGCTTGCTTGTGTCAAGGGTTCATTACTGCAGCAGTGAGCGCCCCGTTGCCTATGGTTATTGGCAAATGAAGTCTGCCTAATAGATCACACGAAACGACCACAAAAATAACACATGGAAATAACACGTGGAATTGTTTATTATGAGGTGTAAACAATATTATGTTGATTACGTTTATGAACTGAATGACTTGTTGTCCATAGCTATCTGCCTGCTCAGAAAAGCTGCCACTGTTAGTTTAAATGCTTTGTAGCCCAATAAACGGTGTTGAAGTCCCGCTTTAAGGGATTTTACTACAGACAGTATCATCCGTCAATGATGGTCAGTTTTTTATGTGCAAAAGGGCACACATTTATCCACAATCCATTCATCTATCCATTAGATCTTCAAAATTTAACTAGCAGCATATCCTCAAATCATTGAACTCACAAGTTTTTCAAAGATTTTTTTCTGTTCTTTTCTAGCCGACTCCAAATCGACTGCTTTTCTTTTTTTGACAAGAAAGTCTAAGCCCCAGTAGGTTGTTGTGTTGAAATAAATGGAGCGCAGAGGGCGTTTCAATGAGAAGTACATGTCCTGAGTTTTGTTGAAATAATTCAGAAGCCATTCTGGTTTGGAATGCTACACTGTCCCCCTTTCGTTTGTCACTAGCAAACAATGTGACACCAGTCTGCTGTGCTCTTTTCTTCTGTTAGAAAAACGCTTCTGTCCTCCATTTGTAAATGGTTTCTCATCAAACTTGTACAACTGTGAAAAGAAGGAACCTTAATGTCAACTTGTTTGAATAAATCACACACCTTGCTTGGCCTGGCCGCCACCATCGTTTGTTTAGCCTCCACCCAGTGCATACAAATGCTTTTATGTAAACCCAGAGTTCAACTCGAAAGTTTATCAGTTGCTACATCACCAACATAATGAGAAACTGTACTACTACTTCTGCCAAATACCTGTCGACGCCTGTGATCAGTCGATTAGTCAATTTTTCATGCCCATCCCTGAAACCAATGCACACAGTATATGAAGTTCTACAAAAGGAGTTGCAGCACGATTTGCAGGATTCTCTAGGGGAATCGCATCACTGGGGCCATCGCTTGCATATCACTTAAGTATCTGGGTGTTGAAGAAACTTTGTTTTCCCAAATATTCTGAGGCCATCTCTCAGTTCTCAAAGTAAAGGTTCAGGTTTTTGTTACCTTGTATACATTTGATCCAGTTAGGTTTGGTTTCACATTGCAATTTTACACGCGCTCCAAAGGACTAATCATGACATACCTATGTTCTGTCGCCGTCTGCTGCGTCTCCCTGTACTTGAAATTGATTGGTTTGTAGACGGGCGCGTGCCCACTTAAGTGGATTACAGGCAATAAGGCACGGGGCATAAACAGGAAGAATGAGAACACGTAAATAACAATAATCCTTTGACATGGTGAAATATGGAATGTTTGTTAGCTTGGTACAGCGATTTAGCATATTGTAGCGCCGATTGTGTTTTTTGTTATCAGACGAAAGTGACAAGGAGGCACCTTCACGCAATACAAAGTCAATGGAGAACCAGAGCATGACACGTTGCACACTGTATAACTTCCTGTGATTGGTCTGAATGTCTCAACCATCCCAAAAAGTTTTTATTTTATTTTATTTTTTTATTTACACTGCAAGCAAACTGAACCATGGTTCAGTTTGATCAGGACCCTGATCACCTCTGGACGGACCAAATGTCGGTTCACTTGGCCTGCTTTGAAAGCCCAGAGGCATGACTGCTCACCATTTCCCAACTATATCTTTCACTGATTAGAAGCAAACCGGCCGAAAATGCATCGATTCTTCCCATGATTTAAAAATGGAGGGAACAATTCCAGTAGCTGTGTGTCTGTCTTTGCGTGGCGGGCCATCCCGATCGCAGTTACCCACAAGGTATTCAAAACGTCAGTTGAAAATCCTTTCAATCAGGACAGGAGATGGTAAATATTCTACTGCGTCGCGAGCTGGACTTGGGAGAATGACCCCTCTCTCCACTCACTGAATGAGATCCTTGCAGCTTCGCTTCGCGTCCTGCCTGAGTGAAGTGAAAGGAGCGCTCCACGGGCAGGGAACCATTAGAGCTGAAGAGAGGGTCTGGGACTGTGTAGCTTTGCCTTTTCAGCGCGGCGCTCTCACCGAGAGGAAGACTGTGTTGCAGGAGCAGGTGAGAGCTGGAGTAATGATAGCCGCAGGGGAGGCGGGCCCACATAGAAGCATAACACGGTGCCTATTCTTCTCTCACAGCCTCATTCTGCGTGTGATTACATGGTGTGTGAGGATTGCCATCAAGCGCTCTCTCTCTCTCTCTCTCTCTCTCTCTCTCTTCCCCCCCCCCTTTGATTACAGATACCACTGTTGAAATATATGATGGAAACCACCACTGTACTTTCTGAAGGACTTATCACTGTCTGTCGAGCTTGCCCTTTCAGCAGTGCTTGGAAGCCCAGAGCTTGGTGTACTCGTAGAGTTACACGGAGGTCGAGGCGGTTGTGTTTGACATGCTGTGGGAGCAGCACAAGCTGCAGTCTAAGCTGTTCGTTGTGACTCTGTGGGCTCGAAAAGACGTGATAGAGCTACTGTAGAATGCATGGTAGATACTGGCATGTGTCCCCATACCTAGAATTGTGTCTCTTTCCAGCGCCGGCTGTTAACTCGGCAGCCACTTCTTAAAAACTGTTCCATGAACCTATGAGTGCGGGGCCACACGCTTTGTGTACGTTCAGATGTACCTGAATGGACTATCCAGCTCACAGGGGCAGGATAGTCTAGTGGTCTGGGTGTTGGACTCCCAGCCGGAAGGTCGTGGGTTCGAGCCCCAGAGTCGGACTACCTGTAAGCATTCTTGAGCAAGATGACCAACCCCTACCTGCTCCATGTAATAGCACCATGTAATTGTAAGTTGCTTTGGATAAAAGCATCTGCTAAATTACCTAACAAAACCTGGCGATCACAGTTAATTTAATTCAGATACTTTAATGGCCTGAAGATTTTGGCCAGGCTTCATCTTCCTCCAGGAAACATGTGGCCATGTGAAGCTTCTAGTAACATGCCAGTTTGATAATTGGCACCAGTTAGTGTATTATAATTTGCTGCAACTGTAAACTTTAAATTTAAAGATGATTCCTGTAAGCTTTAGGTAGGAGATGAAAAAAATTGGCAAATGGGTTGGAGGAGGTTAATCGACAGACAAGGAAAAGGAAGGAAAATGGCCTAAGTATGGCTTTGCGGTAATTTATTTTCTGTTCTGCATTCACACAGTAATAAAAAGGTGGCAACTTTGTCGCAACGGTGGGTAATTTGTTTAGGAAAGCTCATTTGTGGGATTCCCGAATGTAGGCACGTGAATGTATATTTAAAATATTAAATCTTCTCCACAATGAACACAAACATTTAAAGTGTCAACATGCCTAGTAAAAACACTTGGCTTTAGATCTTTTACACAATGACCCCGGAAGTGCTACAAAAGTGCTACGCTTTCTTCCTGTCTAGCCTGTAAATGGAGTAAATTTTAATTCACACAACTTGTACCTCTGAGTGAGACTGTAGACTCTGTTTGAAGTTAGTTGAAGTTATAATTCAAAAATTGCATATACTAAATAAGACTGAACAAGCAGTCTTATTGCCTACACCTGAGAACAAGTCTAATCAGCCACATGAAGTCAAAACACCTGGGTGGTCGGGGACAGGACAGGAAGAAAGTGTACCCCTCTACAGTAGCACTTCCGGGTCCCTGTGAAAAAGGTCTTTTGCCACAGCTGCTGCCATTGAGGTTCCGTGGTTGGCACAGTTTTCTCACAACAAATATTTTCTAACCTGACTTGGGGCCTTTATGTGCGGCTGTTGGCACGTTCTCCCCATGTTCTCTCTGAGTGCTCCAGTTTGTCAGACCAAAGGGCATGAATGGTCGCCCAAAGGGACAGTCCCTCCTCAACTCCATTTCCACCATAGCTCATTGTTTATGTTTGGAACACAACTACACACAGGTGTAATAGGTGGGAGGTCATGCAGACTGTACTGTGTTTATATAGTAGAGCCACATTGTGTCCTCCATGGAAACAGTCCCACGTGGAGTCTCTCACATTAGTTAATATTAAAATGAGTTTGATAATAGGGGTATTTACAGCTTTTAGCTGCAACTTACAATAAGTACATCTGTCAATAGCTGAATAGGTCATACGCCTGGTGCACTTTGTTAAAATAATGACCCCAGCAGTCATCAGGGCTAACTTACATCAAAATGCCATTAAATGCCACTACTTCAACATTAATTTGCCAAGAGCTGACCCTAACATAATAGAGCAGGAAGGATGGACTTTAAAAAAATGTAGACAAGGTAATGGGGGCATTATGGGATGGAAAGGTCAGTGGCTGATGAATCCAGAATTCAAGATTCTGAAGAGGTGGGTAGTGACTCTGCTGTCCTCTGCGGTTCCAGGACAAAGCAGAGCCATGTACTACTGTAATTAAAAGCGTGGAAACACAATTTATCTATCGCTAAGCCCCGCTCCCCTTAGTTACTGTTGCTAACTCGGACAAACTCAACTTGGAAAAAACTAGCAGAGCTGACTTGAGTAATATAGACATCAGTAGGGCTGTGTTAAAAAATCAATACAGCAAAATATCGCGATATTTACTTTCGCGATATACTGATATACTTGTCTAGAAGCATTCAAAAAGGACTTCATTAGGTCATGGAGAGCTATGTACAAAATTGAAAGCTAGATATGGTGGGTGATGAGCTTAAAGTCAATAGTTAACAGATCGCAATGCACTCCTTTTGGATTTTCAAATCAAAACAATGCTGATTGGTTGAAACCGGCAGGCGCGCGAGTACCCGAGTGATCTTAACAGTCATGTAGTTGTACTGTTGCTTTGACCAACATAATCCATGGACTATCGTTTCCCTGTGATGAGCACTCGGGTATGGAAGTAAATGAAGGCAAAACTAGCTGTCACTTTACAAAGTGACAGCAGCTCTCGGTTATTGCAGTGAAATATGTGGGGAAACTACAGTGAGGCTGTGGAGATGAGCATCCTTCGGGCTAAAAGAAACCAATTGCTAGTGTTTATAAGAGATTCTTTTAGCCAAGCTGCTACTGGCCTTAGAGCAGGGGTCTCAAACTTTAATTGCCTGGTGGCCACTAGCCAGCTTGTAATCTCCCAAGGTGGCTTCAAGCATCAACGGGCTTTTTGAACAATAAATGTTATGGGCGGGGGCAACTCGATTTAAAATACTAGCACATTTCTGAACAATCATATCTAACAATCTTCAACTAATTACATAGCCCAGCTTATATAGGATATGGACATGTAAATGTGATTCTTCGATTTATGAATTAATTCAGCAAGACTTGATGATTCCTCCATCAGTTAAATGGCTTTTGTGGTGACCAAAAATCTAGTCTACAACTTACGTGGTGGCTGTGAATGGACATCAGTGCCACGGCCGTTGAGCAACAACAGTTAAAATCAATTTGATGGTCGGATTTAAGAATTGTATATAAGTGTAAGTGGCTGTACAAGGTGAGTCTTTGGGCCCTAGTTTCCCTGATGTCCGTTTTTTCGGACCTCAGGGAAACATTTTTAACAAAATAGGCAAACATAACATACAAAAAAAAATTAGATTTATTTATGGATAGGTAGGCTATGTGCTTAGTGCACCTTCTCCTAAAGCCCCGAAACTAAGATGTGGTCTGACCAGGCGGAGACGCCAGCGCAGTATTTGGTTTTAATCGACCACAAACTAGCACTGCAGCACCTGCATTCGACTGAAACACCCTCTACTGCGCCCCACCCCCATTCCAGCACAGGCAATGTTATGGCGAGCCGCGAAATTAGCCCCCTATAACCACCTTGCGCCCAACGTAATTGTCACTAAGTCTGCGTTAGCTCTACCGCCAGCCTGCCCTGTCCGGAAACTAGTCATTATTGTGTTTCACAGCCATGTCAGAAAAACGCATGAATGGGCCAGTTGTGGGGAGGAAAAATAATCATCGTTAAAGTTTGATTCAGCTGTTTCTCTGTAAATTTGCAGCCTGCAGTGCAGTGTGGCTCCGAATATGAAGTAAAAGTGCAACCCGTGTTATTTGTCTCAGGGCAGCCAACACAAAGCATGGCTTCTCACTTGTGTGTGTTTGTGGTTATTGGTATGTATGGTTCGTTCTGTTATATTATCCCCCTACTTTTTCCCCCACTCCTCTTGCACTAAACTGCCATAGAGCACACGCTTGCAAACATATTTAGATCTTTTTTTCAATGTTTTTGCATATCCGAGACCCCCTTCTATCTTTTTGTGAGGTGTAGTAAACAGTGATGGGAAAATGTGTAATGGTTGAACAAGTTAACCCGACATGCGATTTGGAGCTAAATGGCCTTGACCACAAGTTTTGTCTTAAGCGCTTGCCTTGGTCTGTCTCTTGTTGTGAGGAGCTAGTTGGATTATTTCTCCTCTCTGACGGTGCTTATTGCTTATGTTTGTGCCTCTGTACTGGAATGCAAACGGGCCAGAGAGATTATCCTTGCACGTGTGATGTGCATCTCGTTCTGTCTGGACATTGCAGCTGAGAAGTTAACGGGTAATAGTTTTTAGTCCATCTGGAAAGTAATTAGCTCATTATGATTTCCCCTCACTAATCTTCCAGCAAAGCTCTGTCTGACTAGCAGGGCAGGCCAGCGGCTGAGCTGCTATTCTTAGTTATGGGCTGTGGCGATTAGTAAGGTATTAGTATGCGTGGGCAGGCCTGGGGTTTCCACAAAAAGTACTATAGGTTCTGTCCACAGAGGCACCAGGAAGATGCTTTAGACATTGCATGAAGGTACTGTACACCCATGTATTCACTCACACCACCAGCTCCTATTGTCTGCACAGAGAGACAAGCTCTTGACAACTGCTGGAGCATAATGCTCTATTCCCAATGTACTGTATTGCAGTGCCAAGTCAGACATGAGTAGTTTTCCTGTTTGTGGCATTCTGGCCCTTAATGGTGTAAATTGTCCAGTCCTTGAGGTAGACGCCTTGCTCGGCTACTGCCACGTGATGGAAAGATACCACATCTGCAAAAAGGGAGGCTTATTTGTCTGATGTGGTGGGGATACATGCAACTAACTTCTCTCTCATCTTATTTTATGCTGTTCTGTTTTGGTTACATCGTCACGCACGATTAAGAAAAGCAGTGCAGTGGTCAGGTCCAGGGTGCTATAGTTTAAGTTTCGCTTAGCAACTGAAGATTGGGACATAAAAGTACAGTGGAAGGAGATAAAAATGAGGCTTGAATTTTAAAAGATTGGCCTGTTTCAATATCGATTATCCCCTGCTGAACACTATTTCACATTTGATTATCACTGATTCAGTGACGGTTAGTTGAGTACTTACTCAAACCTTTTTAAAGTAAAATAAACTATTTGTCATATTGTTTACATTTGACATTTAACCAAAATGTACGTTGTCACAAGCAACAGTTTTCTTGAGTAAAGCTGAATTTTATTTATTTTTTATTATTTTGTATGTAATCTGCATTATATTTTTTTAATAAAGTTCATCTATTGTTCAATATCTGTCTGTCTCTGATCCTGTGCTCCCATGCTTAAAGCTACAATCTGGATCTTTATTATATAAATCTCCCTGAGATTCACTGCTATAATAAATCAATATTATCATTAGATAGTCAAATCTTTTCTTTTCATTGAGGTGAGGCCATACACTGACATCACGGACTAAAAATCTACTGAACTATATGAATTACAGGTAGTCTATATGACACAGTGAAAACAACAAAAAGCTCCTTTCAAATGTGATCTTAAACATCTTGTTGGTGTGTGAACTTGCTTACAGTGTAGGGGGCCAGGATTTACAATGGCCTTCAGAGCCCCTAGGGGTGAAGGTGATGTACTGCAGGCTTAATGTCAATGCTGAGGCCTTCTCTCTGTTTTCCAGCATTGACAAGGTGTCCAAGGTGGCGTCACCCGTGCTGGTCATCCACGGTACGGAGGACGAGGTCATCGACTTCTCCCACGGCCTGGCCATGTACGAGCGCTGCCCCCGGGCGGTGGAGCCGCTGTGGGTGGAGGGCGCGGGCCACAACGACATCGAGCTCTACGCCCAGTACCTGGAGAGACTCAAGCAGTTCATCTCCTTCGAGCTGCCCACCTCCTGAGGGAGGAGGAGACCCACGGCTGTCAAGGCCACGGCTGTATCTCAACACACTCCTGAGACGACGACCTCATCCTCCTCGGAGGTGGTAGTGTGGGGGAGGGGGGGGTGTGTGTCCTGCGAGCAGCTTGAGAAGGATTCATCAGGACGGTTTGTTGGATTGTTGAGATGCAGCCCGCGGGGGTTAGACCAAGCCCGTCCTAGCTTGGGCCTAATTAGCGTTGCCCTAATAACCCAGGTGCTCATACAGTACAGTCTGGGAGTCGGGGGCCCATCAGTGTTTTGCACTCGCTCCTGATCCTTTATATGTTTTCTTACGGCTTCTAGCTTCTCTTTTCTCCTTTCATCCACAGTTGACTGTTTCAATCTTATTATTCAGGTTCGTTTTTCATTTCCCTTTCCTTCTGCCTTGTCTTAGGGGCTTTCTGATGCTCACACTTTACATTGTTTTTATACAATTGTCAAATTTCCTCGGCTACATGAAGATTTAAAAAAAAAAAATTAAATCTTTTTTTCTTTATTTTAGGTTACCATTCAGGGTTGATTAAACAAATGCACTTTTAACGTGCAGATGATTTCAGGTAATCATTTCTCTATGTTGACTCTTGTATATGTTGGATTTGCTTTGGTTGTCTGATTTGCATTCCATGTTTTTGTTAGTGTGGACAAACAAATCTTAAGAGGGCCAGTGTGCGTGCCTGTATGTGCTTGTGTATGTGCACGTTTGTGTTTTTAAAAACTCCATTTAGACAGACAGTACCTCTGTGTAGCAGCGCGCTCTTGTTAAGAGGTGAAGAAACAACACTTGACCGCATTATCTGACACAAATCCAACAACTTGATTGCGTTGTACTGTAAAACTGGAGCCCGTGAGCCCGTGGCTGGGTTTATACCTGTGGTTGTCGAAGAACCTGGAAAAAAATAAAACGTGACTTCATTTATCTGTGAACAGTGTTTCCGTTTGAAGATTGTCGGCGTTGATACGCCAAGGCTGCGTCGAGCGGTCATTTTACACTACAAACAGCCTTACGTCTCTGGACATTTCACCCAAACGTTCCTGTGGATTTCAGTCGTGCGTGCGTGCGTGCGTGCGTGCGTGCTGCAGGCGGGGGGGCTCCCTTGCCTTCAGGACAACTGATAACTGCTGCTATTCTTGGGAGGAATCAGTCGATCACTGTGAAAACCAGACCATTTGGGCAATATGAACACGGCCGAAAGGTACTACAAACCAAATTCTGTTTGATCGCTCGTCAATCTTTGAGCCCACAGACTTCTTTTGCTGTTGTTCGCTGGGTTCCTTGCTTAATTTGCCCCCCCCCCCCCCCCCCAATTATCTCTGCTCTTAGTCCAAAGACCACCGCTAGAATCACAAGAGGGACACCTTGCATGCAGATCGCTCACATTAAGTGTATTCAAATTGTATTTTGTCGCCTTTTGCAAATGAAGAAAAAAACACTACAGCATTTTCAGAAGGATTTGTATTTGAAGGATTTTTGTGTAGCAATTTGTGATAACCGTTCGACCGAAACATGTATTGCTGTGAGGTGATGGCTGTTTTTTGGTTTTGGTTTTTGTGTCACGAGCGAGGTTCAGTGATCTCTCATAGCTACCGTCAGGCTGACATTTTGGACGATGTGCTCTTCATACAACATCTTTATATTTACTCCTTTTTAACGTGACAAAACCCTGCTTTAGTCCTAATTATTGTTTTGATACTGACATTTTTACAAGTTTTTTCAGTATAAATGTGGATAGATTTACACTCTCTGGAGCTGGTTTGTAAGATAATTCTATGTAATGTTCTACTCAAAATATCTATACATGCAAGCCCCAATGCAGGGTCTCTCTAGTCATGATTTAAACACTGGGATCACGTTATGCAAATGAAATGAAGAAAAAGAGAAAGTAGAACCTGATTTCTAGGAATAGTGTGTACTAGAGAATGAATAAAAGCCTTAAATGTGCCGTTAAACAGATTAATGTAATTTGTATGGGTGGTGTTGCAATAAAAACAACACAATGGATGTTTTAATGCTCATAATAAAGGATGCATGTAATGTATGTGTGTTGTCTTATGTTCTACTACAGAGCGAGGGAGAGTGTGATGTTGCCATGTTCTCTCTGCTAAGTGCATTTAATGGAGATTTGGATTAAAAAGTAATCAATTACCACCCATACTGTAAGTGGTTCACAATAAGGCATCTTGCTGCAGTGGTTCTCAAACTTTTTAGGCCTCTTTACCCCCTTCCCATTCCGTTCAAAGCCGAAGTACCCCTTTACTTGATTACAACTTTTTTTAATATATATATATATAAGCATTGAAGAGAAAAACTAAAATATAGCATTTGGTCATATAAAAAAAGTATTGAATGAAAATGGTTGCTTCAAACCTGAAAAAAATTACACGATAATATAAGTAAAGTGTTTGCCCCTTTTTAATAGCTCCAGGAGAAAACAGATTGGAATTGCAATGTATTAAATGTCTATTTAAAGCCTAAATAGATGCCTACTATTATTCATACAAAGTTGTGAAGTACCCCCTTTGAAAAACGCTGTCTCACTGTATACTTGTCGAATGCAGTATGCCTAATTAACATAAAGCTTGCCTCTGTGATTTCTGCTGAGGATTAGTATTCACTGAATGGAAATGTGGTCCATGTAAAATTACTCTTTTCCTTTACTTCCATTTAGCCAAATCGATGCAAACATCCCATTCAAACATAACCCTGGTTCATTTCAGCAACAGGAGATTACATGTTTGAATAAACCATAATTGGCAGATTGTCCCAGAGCGCTGCTACAAATGGGGAATGATTAATTGACCAATGGCCCCCTTTTCTTTCCTTCCTTAGGAATCTTACCGTGCTTACCAACTGCCCATGGGCAAAGACATTACCTTTTAATAACTTGAATAGTTGGGGACAATAAAGATGCCTCAAATAGCCTTCAGTCAGCACTTCAAGGTAATCCACCCAAAATTACTAGTATTTACTGATAGCATATTTTGCTCTCTGGTTCTAATTAATTTTTTATTATAATAAAGAATAACCATCTAATGATTATGCACATGATTACATTACATTTTATTGTAACTATTAATCTATATCATTGGGATTCAGTAAGATGATCACTTAAAGATGATTGTTACCCTACAATCTTTCTATCAGCCAATTTGGGTAGAATTTAAGTATTATATGCTTTATTTTAGGCCTGGACGACAAAACGACACACTTTGTGTGGCTCTTCTGAACAGAGTTTTTGGGTTCTGAAGAACTGGAAGATAAGTCATTTTATCGTTCCCGTATAAATGGATTATGATTTGAAAGCTTGCACATTCCACAGACACACGCAAACGACTTCCTCCGCCACATGCTGGGCGCTAGGTTAATCATTCCCTTCAGTGCAATGTTTCATCCGTCACAAATAATTCATGACTGTTACGTGAGGCCTGGAATAAGAATGTTCACTTCAATCCAACCGTGCGTAGTGCCACCGTTATTGGTGATTGTGTTTATGTTTGGGGAAATGCGTCGTGTCATTGGAGCCTATACCTGCGTCTACGCAGACGAATATTACGTAGCATACATTACGTATCCATCATTCACTAGCCTGTTTTGCTTAGTGATTTGTCATATCTGCTTGGCTGGCCGCTGCCTCTCTGCGAGACAGATGTTTAAAGATAAACAAAAACAAACACTAAACAATGACAAAAAGGCACACATAAATGGCCAGTAAGTAAATCCAGACGTCCGTCTTTTAAACCACAATATGCCTGTAACAGCATGCATCTTATTGGCATACGTGTGTTTATATACTACATGATATGTAGTAAACACTGATTAGGCTACTTATAGCAGATTAAAATATGCATTTTAACATTTTAACACACACAGGGATGAGTGTGTGTGTGTGGGAGAGGGAGAGCGTTCCAAACGAATGTATATGTACCCTGTGCACGTGTGTCCACTTGAGGTTCTGGAGTAAAAACAGCATTTTTTTAGTAGGCTGTAAAAACAATTGAAGACAAAAGCGAGCCCCTTACGGTAAACTGAGCTGTTGTTTGCCTCTTGGAAAAGTGATTTGGAGCGACAACGCTTAGCATCTTCTGAGCTCGTAAAGTCCCTTCACGAAAACACTATTGGCGCTTCTTGGCACGGCGCTGGTAGCGCTTTAAAGCGCGGCCAGTGCGCGCGGCCAGTGCGCGCTGCCCGCTAGAGGTAGGCTAGTTAAAGTTTTAGCCCCGGCCATACTATATCACCTGCGCTGCATCCGAGAGAAGCTGTGGCACATTTAATCGCGTGAACTCAGATGTTCCCTCCTTACGACTCGGTGGGAGAAAGAGATATTTACCTTCTCCCCCGTGAGCAAATGCGAGTGGAACCCAGCGTTTCAGTAGGGATAATCCCTCCCCAGATAAAACAACGGCTGTGCCAAAGCCCCACAATAATTACTGAACGGTCCAGTAGCGATGACAAAGACAATTATAATTTAACTGTCTGTTATCGTACAAATGATAACACTTCTGAGCTACAATGGAGCGTTTATTTTATGAATAGTTTGCATGCAAAGTAAGTCTTTAAAATGATTATAGTATCAACACATCGCAGCAAGATATACCTTGAGCACGTTTTATCGTAATGTGGCGATTGGGAAAGGGCATCGCCGTAGAACACGGAGCCTAATTTCACGCTAGTCGCCTTGGCATGGGTGGCATTTCTTCTCCTCCATTAACTGGAGCGTGCCACTGTGTCAGACTTTATTAGGTAAAGCTCGGCACGATAGCCTGCCGAATGCCAGTGATAATTCGTCTCCTTAATTCCCCCCGTTTCCCCGCATACGAGATAGCCCGCGTGGACGGCGAGGCGCATTTGAAAAAGAGTGTTGCTGTCAAGTAGATTGTACTATGCAGGTAACGTGTGATAGGCTTGTAAACTTTGACCGATGCGTCCAAGTCGTCGAGGTTTACAAAACAGCTAAGCTCCTGATGAACTTTATAGCTACCAAATGATACTGCAAGTAGACCTAGACCAAAAACGTGGTCTTGAAAGCAACTTATTATTACCAGGAGTAAGTAATTTAGTATAGTAATTAGTGTCCGAGGTATGTGTGTGTGTGTGTCATTTGGGGCATGTCTGTTGCACAACCCAACAGAAACAGGTGTGGTACTGTAGGCTGTAACTGTTTATGTTGGCGAGGAAGGAGATTCTTTCTGTTTGGCTAGGGGGTAAACCTGCATGGATTTTTGACAAAGAGGAACGTATAATCTAATATCTCCATTGTTTTATGTCCAAACGAATCTCTGGGAAAGACCATACTTCCAAATCTTTAGCCAATCACCCCTCGGTGGGCGTGTCTCGTCATCAGCTGTTGGAAATGGAGAGGCCGGGCGCTGTCGGTGCGCGCGGACCGGAGGTGTCCGTATAAATAAATGTTCGCGGATGCAACGCCACTGACAGAACAACGCGTGGTCCCTAGCGCGCTCTACTCGCTCTATCTCCAGACATCACTTCTAGTGTCAAGGCAACCCGGACAAAACTGCTCGCTTGCTACAGGTTGGTGTTGTTTAAAACAACTTGTGGGGGATTTTAAAGGGGATTCCGTCCGCGTTGTATGCCGCGTCTTTGCGCGTATTTTCCCGTGAGAGCCACAGGTGGGTTCAGGAGGGATCGCTGCGTTCCCAGATCTTTTTGACTGTGGGACACACGCACGCTGGGGGCTGCCACTGTGTTTTTTTAAGGGTAAGTAGGTTACTGATCTGGTATACGTGCTTATAGCGGTTTATTTACCCACCAAGCATCTCTTGGTGTTGGTTTGTTGATCCACATGCGCTCCCCGCCGCGAACAGTCAAACGCAACTTGGATATAAAATATGAATGCCAGTACATTTCCTTATCAACACGCGACTGCCTTCTGCGTCCTGTCGCTTGCAGCAAGCGCTTCTACCGTTTCTGAAGATTTAGACGATCGTAGCGCGACGTTAAAGTGTCTTGATCGTGGATTAACACGTTTACCCGCATTTGACGGCTGCGTTATGTTGCTTTTTGTGAAATCCTAACCGAGTGCGCTGGCGTGTGCGCTCCCGAGCGCAGGATTCACGGTGCTCAACAGCCCATGGAGACGCCGAGTCAAGTGCACTAAATGCAGCCGCGCCTCTGAGGCTCTCCGATCCCTATTCAACAGGTTAGTTGCTAATTTTGCCTTTTGGGGAAGGACATATGTAGATGTAATGCTCACTGGCTATCCGCTACTGCTGTGTATTTGAGCTTCAGTTACCATACGGACAGCTAACTAGACTTCGAAAGTTACAGGTATAAATGTAGGGGCTGTCCATGTAAACAGAATGGCTATGAACAATGAAGCAGAACTTGAGCTTTAGTCTTGGAGCAGTACAGAGGTGATTCAGTAGCTTACAGGGTAAGTGCAGCAGTTTGATTTATTTAGATAATAACCACAATATCAGAGCTCTCCCTGTGTCAGACAAGCCTTTCAGATTATGTGGCCTACAGCACATGGTGATAATAATAATATATATGCTTGTATATTCTGCCTGACGAAGGATGGTCGGGTAGGTCTGTGTCAGTTTGTTCGATTGGGGTTGACGCTATAACCAGCCCTACGTGCAGGCAGGTGGAAAGGGGAGAGAGTTTCTCAGAGGGCAGCTCAGAGAAAGCGTAATCTCAACAGCATCATCTCGGTAGGGCCAGTTTTGATTGACAAGCGTAGATGTAAAGGGTTGGGGAGGGGGGAGGGGGGGGGCTGGGGAAAACAAGACTTTCTCTGACGTTAACACACAGCAGCCCCTGCAACATCCTCCGCCCATTAGGAGGAGAGAGAGGACAGAGAAGATAAGAGGAAAAACAGGAGTATCTCCTGAGGTGAGTTTGTAGCGTCTCCTTTCATCTTCCCCTTGACTTGCAAATGAAAACATTGCCGTGATCTCAACTGTATGTGTGTGTGTGTGAGACGCAGAGACAGATGTACTCTTTCTGATAAAAGCTCACACTGAAACGCCAAAGAGTCTTTCTGTGTCGTGTGAAACCCTAAGACTTTCTCTGTTATTTGTGTCAGGAACTGCCCTTGTGGTTGAATTGATGTTGTGTTGGTTTGCATCTATTGTATGAGAGCGCATGCCACTCCCACACATGACTTCTAAGCGGCTCGCATTCCTCTCTACCCCTCCACATACAGCACGCATAGGCTCACATCTCCCCCCCCCCCCCCATTGCACACAAGTGCACAGTTGTCATCTCAAACTGTGAGCTGGGGAAGTAAAGGTGGGTAGGTTTTGCAGAGCGCTGCAACGTGGAGTGTAGCTTTAATGTGTCTGTGGTTCTTAGTCTGTTGACTTCCAGTCAGTGTTTTGAAACTCCATGTGTACACACACGCACACACACACACATACACACTCTCCCATGCACGTTCAGCAGGATAGACTTGGCACGGCTCTGCCCCCGTGGATGATTGGGCAGGCAGCCAAAGGCCACAGTTTACTTCAGGAAACCATCAGCTCTGTGGCCTCAATCGAGGAAGGAACAATCTCTCTCTCTCTCCCTCTCTCTCTCTCTTGTCCTCTGTGCCTACACAAGCCTCTTGGCAGCCCGTTGCATACTTGCCTTTTCCCCTCTAGTCTGCTTTGGAAAATAATAGTGCCCAGACAGAAACTGCTGGTTTTTAAGCCCATCCATCAGACCCTTAATGGGCTGCGAAATTGTTTATGGCAGTTTTCCTTTCTTCCCCCCCCACCCCCGTCGTCGCATCTACTGCACCCCCTTACAAGAAGCTAGGTCACCCCCTTGCCCCCCCCGACTACTCATCCGTCCGCCTTCCTAATGAATGAAATAAAACAGCACGAGAGCCTAACTGGAAATGAATACCCCGCTCTCCCCGAGGCTGCGCGTTATTTTGGCTTTGAAACGAAAGCGCATCTCTGGCGCTGTGTGCCGTGTGGGGTGGACATGAGCGGAGACAAATGGCTGAGCACAGACAGTCGCTAATGCCTCGTGGAGCGGGGCACTTAGCAGAGCAGCGAGAGCAGCACTTGCGTGTCAACAATAACAACATAAAAATGTTTTAAAACAACAACACTGTGGCAGATAGACAGTATTTCCCACTGTTTTGCTGGAATCCCAGGGGCACAATTTGAAAGGAAAGTACTTAGGGTAGCAGACATGGAGGATATTGCGAGGCATGCCATATGGAACACTCAAACGGGTAGTTTTGGAGTTTTGCAATTCATACCAAGAGTGATATAGTATATGGCTGGCTTAAAAGACTCTTAAGCGCGTCCACCACTGGAACAGGCTGTTATACGGGGACATTGTTTCGTGCCTCGATAGGTCCTTTGCTGTGAGCGCTATATGTGTGACAGGCCAAGAATGCATCAGACACGATTAGTGTGTTTCGGTCTGAATCAGAGCTGGCATGTAGCTGTCGACAGCAGATGAAGAGCATTTGTGCTGTGGGGGGGGGGGAGTCTCAACACGATCTCTCTTTACGTACCCTACATTAATGATGACTTACAGACGCACACACACATGCACACACGCAGCAAATTTGCTTGAAAATGCTGTGTTTCTCAAGCCCTGCTTCCAGTGTGCCAAGATATCTGTTTGGACAGGCAACCCCCATTATCCACATATGGAAGGACTCTACTGTGTGTGTGTGTGTGTGTGTGTCTTTAGTCTGGTGAACCAGGTGGTGAATAATAGAGGTGAACGTGAGTGCAGTGGGGTTTGCCTCAAACCACAGAGATCGCTTATGACAGGGAACATTAGCACTACATCTATTACAGTACGGTAACATTGTACACTGCCCAGGTTAACATTAATAATGCCCCCGGTGTACGGCTGTGTGTGTGTGTGTGTGTGCAGACCCATACGTGCCTGTGATGAAGTGTGTGAGCCAACAGGAGGAGTAACAACAGAGACACAAGCTTCCATTCATAATGTTGATATATTTGTTTGTGACTATATAGGCAGATTGCGTTTGCTAATGTTCTGCATCTGCCATAACAACACACACTAGCCAAGAGGAAAAAGGATGTTTGGATGTTGTGTATGCGAGTGTGTGTGAGATAGCTGTAATAAGTGGAGGGATGCGACTGACAGAATCATTTCTCCGGGCCCTAAAAATAATCCCCACAGACGAGGTTCAGGTTTGTCGGGTCTGACAGCTGTCACCGGGCCGGGCCACATTCATTGGCTGCTGCTGACCGCAGCCTCGGACGAACCGTCAACTGGACAGAGGGGGGGGGGGTGCGGGATGGGAAGAGGGGGAGGTTGAGTTAGAGAGTGGTACAGACTGTCTAGGTAAATATTGTCTACTGTCTGGCTCCTTCCTATGGTGTAGGGAAGACAGACAAAGCAATCACGAATATGTAAGATGTAGAAAAAAGATACAGTATATAGATATAAAAGATATATTGTGGAGTGGCTTTACTTCTTTATCAATCTGTGATTTCTTAAATATTCTAAAACCTCCTGTTTAGGGCAGGGTATTTCCATATGTAGTATACATAATATCGTAACAGAATTGGCTCTGCCCTTTATTCACCATGAATATAGGCGCCATGAAATCCCTAATATGAGAGGGACTACTTTCGGCGGGGTGTTGTTGCGTGATTGGACAAAATAGGCTACATGTGCACGTGCCCCATAGCCGCACATTCACACCGCCAGCGACAGACCGTCGTTCATGTCGCCGGGCGACAATGGGCGACAGTGAGCAAGAAAGCAGCTGTCTTTCCATCACACTGCCCAATTGGCCGGTAAATACACACCGCCCCTTAAACCGACTTGGGCTGAACCCATTGCGTGTTTTACAGTGTCAATGCTGCAACACCCACAGAGCTGACGCTGATATGTATTCTGTTGGGGT
Organism: Percopsis omiscomaycus; assembly: GCA_027575585.1. NCBI lineage: Eukaryota > Metazoa > Chordata > Actinopteri > Percopsiformes > Percopsidae > Percopsis > Percopsis omiscomaycus. Next base: position 24,798 of record JAODLI010001399.1, read on the forward strand.
GCCCGGTGGTCTCACACCTCCCTGGAGCCCCTATCCTGCTTTATATATTCACCAGCCTCAACCACACATTCCAGCCGCCGTGTTCTGAATTAATTTTGGCGGGGGGGGGGGGAACTCAAATTGATTGGATCTCTTCATCTGTTCTCCGGTGTCATGGAGTTGCATCGAAACAATGGGGAAGTTTCAGTGTGCGACGTTTCGCATGTATTATTTAATAGGGATGCACAAGCGAGGCTTCTCTTTCCGAGAGACACTGACCCCGTGTTCCACTTACCACCCGATCCTAGGCTGCGATTTCTGCTGTTTCCTTGTGTCTCCCCCTGCTGTGCACCCATACTGACAGAGCGAGGAAGTGTTTTCTTTGTTTTCACTTTGGCAATCTTTCAAGGTCCTTTCCATTACCCAGAGGGCTTGGCAGCTGTGCATTTATTTTGTGGTTTGCAACCGAATCATACCCCCCCCCCACAAAGGTGTGAGACAGAGACAGATCTATTCACAATGCGATACAAATGACAGTACGTAGTGTAAGTGTACCGTACGCGGGCCTTAAGTGAGAGAATGTTGTTTTTCTCTGAGGTTGGTTTCCATTGGAATTGGGAATTGAGTCTTCCTAGATGTAGGCAGGACTTCAATAGAAAGATGAGGATAATTGCGAAAGCATCACTTTGAAGCGATGCCCTGGAATACTAGTGCACCGTTCCAGGCGTTTTCATAAACTCTGCTCCCTTTAGAAATGTGTTCGCTTCCAGAGGCACCAAACGTAGCTTTAGTCAATATTGAAGTTTATGCTTGGTTGAACACCACATTAGGAGGTGCTGGGATCTTTTTCTCTTTCAGGCCTACCTGCTAGAATGATGCTGTCTTCTGTCTCTCTTGATTATCTTACTAGAATTGCTAATAGTGGTGGAAGCCTTCGATGGCAGCATGCTGAATTTGTTGTGTGTGAAGGTGTATTCAAGACTGACGGAGGCCATTTTGTGCTACACCCATGTCCCTATTGCGAGCTGTTACTTGTGACGGGTTTGGGTTTGATGAGACAAGACCGCATTTTAAGAATCCTAGACCACTTGGTGCATTTAAAATAATTAAATGTGCTGTGTAATACCAACTAATATAACTAATTTCCTTCATAAGGACAATTTGTATGGTTCCTTTGAGCAAATCACCGTTGCCAACTAGGTCTCCAGGGTAGCCACTGGCTCAATTATGCATGTGGGAATAACAGGCTATTTTAGCTCATTATCTCTTTCAGAAATTTTTTTTGTGTCTCTTATGAAAGTAGAAGAGGATCCAGCGCTGAAGGGGAGAGCATTGTGTTTGGTTGTCATGTGTTTGTGTGGGAAGGCATTTCTTTCTCATTAATTAATCACTTCTGACGCACTTCTGTTAATGTTCTGCCTTTTAATTTGCCGTCACTCTCAATACTTCACCGTGAGCTATAATAACCAGCCGTACTAAATCTCATTGTAAACACGCTTCCTTCGTGTGTGTGGGTGTGTGTGTGTGTGTGTGTGTATGCATACCACACATGCACAGCCCAACGGGAGCACCGGGACATTTCCTGGTGGCCTGAGGGTCATTCTGACATGCAGTGAACAGTCAACTTGACCGGCGATAATATAACAAGCAGGCATTAGTTGACGGACCTCTCCGAATTCACGCATCGGGCCCCAGCCTCACTCTCGCCACGGTGTCAAATTGACGGCTTCACATCTCGCGGGGACGCACAAACTGTAGCAGCCAAGCTGTCTACCTGCTTCTCCACTGATAACATTTACGACAAGTTGCCTGGCGAAATGGAAGGTCGTCGTGGTCAGAAGAAAAGGAAAGGTGGAGCAACGAGGGAGAGACGCAAATGGTGCAAAATAAGTGACATGTTCGCGAGTGACTAAGGGACCAGGTCAGTCAAAAACACTAGCTAAACCAGACGCACATACCCAGCATCGCTAAGTAGCTAATATCAGTGTGGCACAACGGCCCGCAGGCTACACAGTTTGCATGCCTTACGTATTCATGGAGGAATTAAATCATAGCAATGAGTGCAACATAGCAATCATTCATATGACATTGAAGGCAATACTGTATATTTTTATTTTTCTGCTGTTTGCTTTATGGACAGAGTGAGTGAACACTGTAATCTAAAACTTTTATTTTTACAAAATTTCAGTGAATGTGCTTTTTTTTTTTTTTACTTTTTGATATGCTTGAATATACAGATAGTCATTGGAACATTTCAGCTAACTGTGCATCTCTTTAAAAAAAAAAAGCTTAGGCTAGTGTAATTGTTTTGTGTTTCTAGCTTTTGAGGGTTTTTGAGGGTTCACCCATAGCCATGGCGTAGCTTGAAAACTCAGTATTCAGGTAGACTATTTTGTAATCTGGATAACTTCCTCCCAGATGAACATAGTGGCCAAATGTATAACTAGTCTGGTACCTGTTGCATCAACAAATAGGGTTACCCTACAAAAATAGCGGCCTGGTGGTTTGCGAAACAAATTCCCGGCCTGAATTGTTGTTTTAATCGCCCCTGGTATACCTATATTAACCAAATTCTCAACAAACATTACATCATTGTCATGGCTGAATGCATTTCCTAATGCGTGAACGTGAACACACTCAAAGACTGGAGGTGTGAATTAGGTCAGTTGCTCAATGATGTGCAAGGGTATTTTTATTTCTCTTTCACTCTACAGGTTTTGATTTCTGCCGCTAGCCTTGTGTACAGTACGTTAGCCCTCGTACACACAAGGACGCAGACAAACTCATTCACTAGTGGGTCTCAATGCCAGAATGTGAAAGACATGCCAGAGCAGTGAGGTATTCCAGTAATTCATCCCATATGGAGGCTGAACACAAACTGGCTGTTATCAATCACACACTGTTTTGGATGCTCGACAGATGTGCTGATTTTGGGCTCACTGGTTGCCCACGAGTGATTATTTTTATTTTTTATGAGGGGAGTATTAGTTGTTTGTGTTTATTAGTTTGCCGTACCTAAATAATATGACAACCATATTCACCATTCAAATGTATTTCTCAGGAAGGAAAATATGAATTCAAAACAGCTGTGACCAATAGACATGGACATGGCAATATTTCAAACTTTGATCACATCCACTAGAACAATAGGTTTTTTTGACCCATGGCCCCTAAAACCAAAGCATTTTTGTAGCTTTAAAGCTACGATTCACACTTTGCCATTTTGTGTACCAGTTAGTCAGCCGTCACTTCTTATACTTCAGCATGAAACATTAACTTGCCATCATCCTGAAATGACACGATTTTATGAAGAAAGGGATTTGGAACACCCCTTATGTGTGTTCTCTGTACGGAGCGTAGATCTTTTAGCATGAAGAGCAGGCATCTGGGCACCTGTGGGGCTTGTTCTTAGTGGTCTTCTGACCTACGGCATCACTACGAGGTGACATCTCCCGTCTCTTGCCCACCATCCCTGTGGGAGGATTTTACAGTTCCTCCACTGGTCATGGTCGCTGTAAAGAAGAGACCTGGAGGACAAGCGAAGATCTCTTTAAATTCAAGGGAGCACCACGCCTACAGGGCCTTCTTAACACATGGATAGCTTTAACCAATTACTGCCCCCCACAAATCCAAAACCAAAAGACCTGTGTGCAAATGATCATAGCTCATTTTAATATTTCTCATTGCCCAACAGAGCCTAATTATTTCTCATTACGCTCAATACAGGACTTTTTTTTTTCTTCATATTATTGGATGTCTGCTTGTGAGGCAATTTGTGATTTAAAAACCAAAGTGTCTGTAATTAAATAAGGTGAGCACACAATTACGACCCACTTATGCCTTCTGACAGCGCTGCCTTGTCCCCCTGTCTATAAAGCTGCCAGTTTCCCTTCCCCTACATTTCAAAGGAGACACCTATTGAGGCCAGGTGATGCTATTATCCACACTCGCAGACAACAAGAAAGCAATCCTAATATCACACAAGCCACTGATTGAGCGCAATAAAATAAAAGTATAATGTGAATTAGACTGTAATAAGCATGGCTTTTGTTTCCATGGCAGCTGTCTGGGAGGGCCAGTGTGCATCCAGCAACAACTAGATAATTATTATCATACCCGCTAACAGCTAAAACATAATGTGGGCCATACCGCGACAGAATGGCTGTTTTGTTATAAACAAGACAGTGTTTGTAATGGTAAACAAACGTGACCGCTCGAGATTCAAGGCTTCAAACATTTTAATCTTTCTCCCGGATACTGTTTTCTACTGGACTGAAATTAGTCTAGTCTTTATGGCCATCAGTGATATGTATTTTGTAAGTATGCGAAACTAGTAAATATAGTATTTTCTTTTACGTATTCATGTACTGCTCACATTGCAAACTGCACAGCCATTATTTCCCCCCCCATTAGCGCTTGTTAATGCATTTCTGCAATAACCTGGCGCTTGTCTTGTGATGAAGTTAATGTGTGGAACCAGAAGTGTGTGTGTGTGTGTGTGTGTGCGCGTGCGCGCATTCATATAAGCACCTGTCTGAGTGTGTGTTCCGCCTGAGGGCAGCAGAGTGAACCTAGACCCCAGGTGCACTCTGGGAGTTACTGGGAGAGCATGTTTGGGGGCAGGGCGTGTGGCTTCATAGGGCTTTGTGCTAAACGATGGACTACTGGACATCTCAAAAGGTTCTGGTCCAAACGGTGATCCTGTTTCTGTCTGATTCTGAAGAATATAGTATGCCTGCTGTTGTTTCCGTTCCCAACCTGTGGTTGGTCTGAATCACATGAAATGCCCCCCTAACATAGCATAATAGAACACAGCTGACAGAAATGAGGCAACAACACCCCCCACCACCCCCCTTCCTTCTAAAACTAATTTCCAGAATGTACGCTTTACACCAGGACAGCCCTCCCGGCTGGATTATTGTTATATTCCTATTATAATACTGGAATATGAGCGCATACGTAGCCGGTAACAGAAAGAAGAGCTGTGTGCATCACAGATTTATGAGTTATGAGGTTTCGAGTCCAAGAACAAGTTGTCTCGAGCAAAAAACTGCTGGCATTCTAACCCTTACTTTGACAAATAACGGCACAGAAAAAACATACTGTACAACTTCTTGTCTGTCCCACCTATCCAATTCATTTTCACAATTCCATTTGCATTTGTTAATGTGCCAAATGCTGTTTGGCCTCATTGACTCCTACCATTATTGCTAACAAATTCCAAACATATGATTATGAACTCCATTTCTAATACAATTACTTCATCATAATTCTAATACCATTAGCCCTAATTTCATTACCAAAACACCAGCGGAATTGCGTTTTGGACGCAACACCGTTTGTGAAAGATTTGATATATTTGTTGAGAAACTGACCTTTCCAGCAATGTGTTTTTTGAGAGTTTTAGGTTTATTTTTTTAGTCAGAAGTTATTTTGCTTTTGGAGAGAACGCTGGAGGATCCAGGAAATGCCGTGTGGAGCTTGGAGTGCGTCCGCGGCCCGAGAAGTGAAAGGGCTTCATTGAGCTGCGAGGAACCGCCTGCGACACCGGGCCAGCACGCCACTCCTAAATGTCCCTTTACTTCTCCTGCGAGGGAATCTACATCTCCCAGGCCTGCCGTCAGAGGGGAGGGTGTGCGGAAGGGAGGAAAGCGAGCAGTGCTGCGAAGTTGTTCGACTTGTGGTGGACTGAACCTTAATGAGCAACACCAAATGTGAGGGCAGTGTGTCCATAGGAGAGGGAGAGAGAGGTCTTAATGTTCCATCATCGTTCCTCCTTTATCTGCACTCTCCTTGGGACGGGTTCATTTTAGTTCTGCGTGGTCGGGTCTGTCTCTCAATATTTCATACACACACCACACACTCCAAGGTGACCCCACTGTGAGGACTCTTCTCCACATATTTGACCCTTTTATTCAGGAATGTTGGACGGAGGCTTTGCATTCTCTGGCTCTAAGGGATATGTGTGTGTTTTTGCCAAACGAACAAGAATCTGCCCCCGGAGGAGATCTCCCGTCAGCGATGGCTAGTTCTTAGTCAGGAAGGTCAAACCTGAGGTTAAAAAGTCACCCAGTTTACATTAATAACCACTTATCTTATCGTGTAATCAAATCTGTGGTCTCCTAAATCTGCCATTTATTTGACCATCCACAGTATGTCTGTGATTTCCAAATGTTTGAGCCGTGACCTCCTTTAAAAAACATGTTCAGCTTGAAAACTATGAACAACTTAATAGCATAGAAAAATATATAAACCGTTGGAAAATGTATGAACATTTGTTTAAAAACAAAACTTCAAAAATAGAATGGAATTACCTGTTTAGTTGATTGATGAAATCTGAATCCCACACCTTGGTTCTGAGTGGCTTGCATTCCTCTCTGCTCCTCCTCTTACAGCTCTCATGGCTCACACTATTCTTTACCCCTGCATAACACAATTGAGGTGTATACCTTTTAAACTTCCTGAAAATACATTTAAACCTAATTTGGACTGCTGTTAAGTGAAGAACTGCGAGCGCGCACACACACACACACACACACACACACACACACACACAATAAGATAGTGTAGACATGTGTTATTAATACTTCAGTATACATAATCCTTAGTAAGGATAATGTGCATTTAGTTTAGCTTGTTCATGTGCAAACATCAGTTACATCTCTCAAAGAAAATTACATTCCAGGTGTTTATTACAGTGAGGAATCTGCAGTTCCTCTGCAACACTATTTCATTTTATTTCATTCCCTTTTTTATTGTTATTCCTCCTGTCTTCTCCTGTATTTTAGTCCCAGGTATTTTCATCTGATGGCTATCGCATATGAAACGCATGGCTGTCTTGATTTTTATTCCAAACAATATATTCCTTTTTCTTTTCCTTTTCTTTTTTTGCAGAGCACGACTTAGATTTAACGTCCTCGCGATGGAGAATCCATTTCTATTTCTTTCAGTAAAACATGATGGATCTGGGCTGCTGTGCCACAGAAGCTCTAGGGAGCTGCTGGCTAGCTGCCTTCATGGCCGTGATTGAAAGCACACGTCTTAAATCCTGGCACCTCTCGTCACCCCCGGATAAGACAACGGGCTTAGCTGTCTCTCCCTGTTTTTGTCTGCCCGGTAGCAGAGGGGGCACAGACTGTCTTTCCCTCTCTCTCTCTCTCTCTCTCTCTCTCTCT
>JAODLI010001400.1:0-11273 GCA_027575585.1 Percopsis omiscomaycus
GCCCATGGACATTAGCAGGGAACTGTGGGGGTTCTGCGTCCCTGCTAAGCTGAATTTCTTTCAGCTGTACGCAGATTACCCTCATCTTCATGTGAAGTCGCCGTTTAAACACCCAGTCAGTGGGGCGATCGTGACAGCTGGCCTGTCACATCCCAAATTTAACACTGCATTGGAAAGCCGGGCGCTGTCCTACCTTGACCATATGGGCGATTTGGCGGATAAAATGCTTTGCCCGTTCAATTTGAGAATTGAACAGGTGGGACTCTTCGGCGGGTCTGAAGGCGTGCCTACAGCTCTGACACCGGCAGAGTTCTTCCGTGTGCCAAAACTCAAGAATTTCTTCGCCAGTCATCCTGTGGTCCTGCCCTTTCACAACAGCCCTGATGACATGGGGCTGTGCAGCGTCATGAACAAGGTGCTGCTGTATTTGGTGGGGTCGCTGAGGGACCTATACAGCAGCCACTCTGGTTTGGGCGGATACACTCCCAGCTGGAAGGCGTTCCAATTCGAGCTGGCGCTGGAGGAGGTGTTTTTTGGCCACCCCCTTTGTCACACCGACAAACAACTCAGTGTGAGCCTCGGCACTAGTTCGGTGAACCAGTACAGCGCCACAAACCAGAGGGGCATCATTGGGCTGGCCCCATATAACAGCGCAAGTGCAGGAGAGTCACCACCCCCTCTTCGGCACTGGACACGTTACTCCCTGCAGGTGTTACGGATTGAAAGAATCGTCCCACTTTGTGACAGCCTCGGTGCGGCCCCCCCAATCGTAGGTGCTGCCCTGATGAAGGTACTGCTGGCAGACCTTTATCAGAGGAACGACAGGATACCGCTATCCAATCTGCAGGGTTCCAAGTCCCCTGGAACGCTGAAAGGCAGCCTGACACTTGAGAACTTCGCAAAGGACTTGGCCACAAGGGACGCCTTCCCAAGTCCTCTGGTGTTCCACAGAGCCAGGCAGTTGGTGTCAAGGTCCGGCCATGATGTTGCGGAGTGCCTGATTCAGGGATATACGGAACTCAAACTCAGATATTTCCCTGCAATCTAGTTCCGGGACATCAGGAATGCCAAGAAAGTTACTTGGAACTTTGTTGATTTTATAGAGATCCACCTCAGCACAAAAGCGCCATCGGCACAGGCAAGGGCTGCCGCTCTTACTGGTGACGTATGTACTGAGATCGAGCGGCGCTCTCTCAGCTACTCAAAAAATCTGGAGCACTATAGAGAGTACGGCATGCCATGGCTGGAAAAAGTCCTGACGCGTCTGCCGCCGTCGCTGGGAAAGGAGAAGATTATGAAGGTCCTCACCTTTGCCAGTTGTGTGGGGATGATTCAAAACGGAGACTACATAAGCTACAACCACCTGGGAACCCTCGTTCGGGAGATGGAGGTGGCCCAATCAGAGCTTCAAAGACTGCTGGTCCAGTCCAGATTCCTGCTGCCAAAGGTGTTTGGGTTGAGTGTGTGGAGGCTCCACGACACCATACCGTACAGAATGGCCCAACAACCCCAACGTCCCAGGGTCACCGCCCAACCAGAGTGGGAGCATCCGGAGCAGCCTTATGAAGACGTTCAGGCTGTTGAAGAGGATGCCCAACCCTCTGTGGCTCGTTCTCTGTCGCAGTTTCTGCCAGTGACAAGCAGCAAATGCTGGTCTTCTTTGGAGCTGTCCCTGGTCAACACAGACCCTGAGAACACTCTGCAGAATGCCTACCAAGAGTACATTCAGGGTTGCCGCCAAAATCATATCCCTGCCAGAGCCAAGGTAGCATTCCAAACAAAAAGGATTAGAATGATGCATAGTTAGATTTTCTGTTTATTTCATTTATTTATAGAGCCTACACCTCCAGAAGAAGAGGATGTAGTGGTTGTTGTTCTGCTGTTTGCAGTTTTTTTGTTTAAGTTTAGTTCTTAAAAAAAAAAAAAAAAATAATAATTTTTTTCCCCCACATGGACTCTGCCTTGTCGTGGCGTGGGGGCTGGTGTGCCTCAGTGATCCATTGGTGAGAGGCCAGACTAAAGAGTCCCAAAATTTGAGTGTCCACAATCATGTCTCCAGATTTCCCATACATGGTCCACAGTAATTCGAATAAGACTACACCCATCCCTGTCTTAACCCTTACCATAACCAATTCTCTTCCAAAATTGCTTCTTACAATAAAACTACACCCATCCCTATCTTAACCCTTACCTTAACCAATTGTCTTCCAAAAATTGTCCAAAATGTGCTACTAGACACTTTTTACAATTTCCCATACATTGCCAACACTTGGTCAAATTTTTATATCCACTTTAACATTGAAGTCAATGGGAAAACGCATTTAAACGCATCTCCGCCCACACTAAGTCGACCAAGGGCTACGCGCTGGTCTTGGTCCCGAGTTTCTACGAGCTTCCGGTCAAAAGTTGACTTACTTCCGGGTTGGGTTTTGACCGACTTCCGGTGGTCCCAGAGGCTCCAAATCATGAATAGTCGACGCGCAATGGCCGGTTTAGTCGGGCGTGCCCGGTTCTGGGGAGGCGGATCTTGGTTTAAAGTCTCTACGACCTACAGAAAAAAAGTTATTCCAAGATAAGGCGTTTCGGAGTGGTTTTCTTCCCTATATCCTAACCCTAACCCTAACCTAACCCTAACCCTACTACACATCAATCTGACCAAAAACGACTTTGAATTCGACTCAAAATTTTACTTACAAGTGAAAGGGACAGCCATGGGTAAGAGATTTGCACCCTCTTATGCAAATATCTACATGGCGGACTGGGAATACACAGCGTTGGGCGGGTATCATCTTAAACCTAAGCACTACTACAGGTACTTAGATGATATCTGGGGAGTTTGGACACACGGTACAGAGGAATTCAGGGCCTTCGCTCACCATCTGAATACACACCACACATCCATCAAAATCAAATTTGAATTACAAGCACAAGCTGTGAACACCATTTTTAGACACCATCACGTACAAAGGCAAAGACTTTAATCAGACCAACAAATTGGATATAAAGGTGTTCTTTAAAGAAACAGACACATGCCCTTCTCTATAAGTCTAGTTTCCACCCAAAACATACCTTCAAAGAAATCATCAAATCACAACTTCTTAGGTGATCTCAGCATATAGGAGAAACAGGAATTTAAATGACATTAAAAGTACTCTACCCCCTCTACAAGAAAAGAGACAGGGAAAACAAAGCAATCAAGGGTACAAAGCCCTATACTGGGTCGAACACACAACCCCGAGTCTCTACGACCTATCGTTCTCGAGATATAGGCTTTTTACAATTTCGGATGTCGATTTCACCATTTCCCATACATGGCCAACACTCCAGGTTTAACATTGAAGTCAATGGGAAAACGCCTTTAAACGTGAATTACTCCTGAATCTCCGCCCCCACTAACTCGACCCCTAGCTGGACGCTGGTCTTGGTCCCGTCTCTCTACGAGCTTCCGGTCAAAAGTTGACTTACTTCCGGGTTGGGTTTTGACCCATGAATAGTCGACGCGCAATGGCCGGTTTAGTGGATACGGAAAGTGGTTTAAATGACTTCCTGGTCAGAAGTACCCTGCCCCCTTTACAAGAACAAAGGCGGGAAAAACACATTGAACAGGGGTACAAAGCCCTACAGTGGGTGAAACATGCAACCTCGAAAGAGGTATTTCAGATTATACCTGTGCCACCTCCTCAAAGCAAAAACTGCGTATATTTGATCATGTGCACACAGTGTAACAAAAAATACGTAGGGGAAACACAGAACACAGTGCAAAGTAGAATGGGGCAGCACAGGTATAACATTAAGAACCACAGAAACAACCACTCACTTGGTAAAGCACTTTATGCTTCATAACCTTTCCCATTTGAAGTTCTCAGTCCTCCAATCCAGGATCGACTGGACCACCCCGGAAAGAAAAAAAAGTGGAACAACAATGGATCAAGAGACTGGGGACCACCTCCCCTGGGGGACTGAACGAGAAGTAGGGGATGTAAGTACCTGGCTATAGTAGGACAGTGCCTAAACCAATTAACCTAACCCTAGGCTTCTAGAACACATAGGAACCCTTTCCAGGTAACCCTGGGTAACCCTGGAACCAGCTCCACACTTGGATAATTTTCAAAATGGAGAAAATATTCAGGCATTAAAGTTGGCCAAAATTGGATGAAACGTGCTCCTAGACACTTTTTACAATTTCCCATACATGCTCTACACTTAGAAGAATTTCGGACTTCACTTTAACATTGAAGTCTATGGGAAACGGCTATTTCCGGTTACATCTCTGAACGGAAGTTCGTAGAGACTTGAAACCAAGATCCATTAGACATAATTCGACCACGCTGAACACGCTAGTCTTGGTCCCGAGTCTCTACGACCTTTCGTTCCCGAGATACGTAAGGTGTCACTTTCGGAAGTGGATTACTCCCACTTCCGATGGGACCAAGACTAGAGTGTTCAGCGACCCCAAAAACCCTAGTAAAAAGATACGTTTCAAGTCTCTACGAGCTACCGTTCCGGAGATACGGGCTTTTTTCTAGTTTTTAACGTCAAATTTAACATTGAAGTCAATGGGGAACAAATTTTTCCGGCGATATTTCTCTGGTTTAAAATGCCGTACAGACTTTGAAACCATGTAATTTAGATGGTATTTTGGTCGTTGAACACGCCTGTTTTGGTCCCGAAAACGGATATTTCCAGTTATATCTCCGGAACGGAAGGTCGTAGAGACTTGGAACCATCTTCGTCCTATGGTTTTTGGGGTCGGTGAACACGCCCGTCTTGGTCCCGAGTCTCTACGACCTTTCGACCTACGACCAAGATATATGCTTTTTAAAATTTCGGATGTCGATTTCTCCCACTTCCGGTAGTCTGACAAACTCGTTTCTGGTACCAATCGATCCGGCACACACGATTTACCTAGGGTACAACATACTTTCAAGTCTGTACGACTTACAGAAAAAAAGTTATTTTGATTTTAGTGTCAAAAAACGAAATACAACTGTTTAGTTTAAAAATGCATCCATCTTTTCCCTTATTTTGGGTTGACTATAAAAGCGCAGTTCAAGCATTTTTTGCTCATTTCTCGTCAAATCTTCAAAGACAGAGGTTGTCTACAGTGCACTTGCTTGTTAAACATGGATAGAGATGAGCTTTTTGATGTTGGTGTATTAAACACCAGTAATCTTCTGGATGAGATTGAGAAATTCAATAATGTAAGGGACTTTCTTCACGCTGACCTGCATGTGGGTTTGCACTCCACCACTGTGTCCCACCCACAAATTGCGCAAGTAGATGGTGGCTATCATCTACTAATGACTACGGTACCCACCAGCACAACTCACCCTGATGCCAGGCTGCTTCACAAACCCCTAACCCGTTACAGAATTTAGCAACTCTACAGAACAAACACCGCTAGGTACAACGTGCTGTGGCAGAACCTGCCGTTTGTCCTACACTTGTTGGATCGGGCTGTGGAAAAAGCAAACACTTGCTATTTTCTAAAAGTAATGCTGACCCTCAACAACTTTGGTCAAAAAGACCCAGACCCCCTGGACCTTTCTGACATAGTAAATGTTGCAAATGTTACGGCAGTGTCGGTCCACTTTGCATGCAAGTTTGTAGGTCTGGACTATGAGCAACAAATCCTGTTTTCCCGTTTTGGGTTACAGGATCTAGTGGGAGAAAGGGGGACCCTTTTGCAACATCTGTCACAGCATCTATGTTGGAGAAACCAGTCACCCACTTAAAATCAGACTCTAACAACACCTGTACAATATCCGTAAAGCCAAACTCACCACTCCACTGGTCACACATTTCCAGCGGCACTCTGCCAGAGCCCTGCATATCTCGGGGCTGGAAATGGGTGCAGCGTGGACCACGAGGCAAAGAAAGGCAGCCGAGACCCGATGGATCCTCAAACTTAACTCCTGGACTCCGTTGGCCGCATCTGACCTCGGGCCCGTTAGCGTCGACCCTTGGGAGGCCACCTACCCAATTTAATAATCCTTTTACTTCATCTTTCCCTTTCTGTCTTGTTTGGAGTTTTATTGATGATTATTTATTGCATGCTTGATTTACCTTATTTGTGTGATGTTCCTCCCTTTATTTGATTTTATCCTCCCCTTTTCTTCCCCTGGAGGAACCGCATGGTAGTGGCGTTCTCATTTACTGCATGTCTTTTCTCTTTTATTGGCCTCCCTCCTGTTTTATTCTCCTTACTCCGACGCCCCCTTCTGGCCAACGAAGTTGCTTCCTTTATGTATTTCTATGTTATATCGTGTCTCTTGTTATTTTATAAAATATATTTAATCTATTATCTACTATATTTATCCATATGCATGTTAGTCTGACTCCTTATTTATATCTCCCTTCCCTTTGATGAGTTTTCTCGTCCCATTCTTTTTATTTAGAAGTGGTACACGTGTGGTTTGCGATTTGTTTTGTATTTTTTATAAGCACTTATTTACCTTGCACTATTTATTCTATACATATATACTTATCTATTTATATTTACAACCACACGGTTGAGTCATTCTTTGGCGTTTTTATTTCATGATTTTATGAACACTTTGTCTTGGTTTGTCTACATCTTTGTAGTTTTATTTATGTGCCCATGTAGTTTTTACATCCTTCATTGGCCCCAAAATGGCGGAAGGGGGCGGAACCACTAATTGGCGGCCTGGCACCGCCACCGGAGTGGTCTGCTTCCGAGTCCATGGTGTGGGGATTCCATCGGTGCTCGGCTCGCCCTGTCCACTGGGGGGAGCTGCTCCTCCACACTGTTCCACTATTCATGATCAATCACATATCCATAAACCCTGGTCACTATATATGATACAAACATTACACAAACAGATAAAATGTCTTTTATTCTTTTACCTTTTATTCTTTTTATTCCTTTAATAAGTGGGCCAGTGCACCTAGGGTTTTTTAACTGCCACAAACAAATCTCCTCACAAATACCTAACCATGCCCGTGCCACTTATTAATCCTCCCTTTTAGGTTTTTATCTTTTTTTAGCCCTTTTATTTTATTTCTTTGAGTTGTTCTTTCATCCTATCGCCAGTGTATTTTAAAACAGTCTGTCCCCTTTTAAATTACTTGTTTTACTGGAGCCAATCAAAACCCAGAACCTACTTTCCCTCCATAATCGTCTGTCAACCTATCACAGGACAGGAAAAGGGGAAGATTAAGATTTACTCTAAGACAGTCTGGTTTCCTGATGAGCCCACTATTGCCTCTGAAAAAGTGAGTTATTCACGAAACATCAGGCCACCCTCTTCTTTCTACTCTGGAAACAAACAAGACCTTGGATCAACCACAGAAAGAGAGAGAGAGATACAAAAATCTTATTCTTTTATTTTATTATTTTAAGTGTACCGGTACAAAATACTTTGTTTTAATGTGCATGGTTTTAACTGGATGTGGATACCCCTCAACTGGCCTGGAATAGGCTATCGGGCCTGGAACCGGTAGAGGTGCTCTGGGCTCAGAGCACCCCTGGCCACCATTTTAAAACCCTGGAACAGGTGGATCACCAGAAGCCATAGAAAATGGCAGCCCACCTGTAAAACAAGGCCCGAAAAGCCATAAGGTAAACCTCACTACCTTTCTCCACAGTCAAACTACTGGGATCCAGGACTAATATCCAGTTGATTTCTTGGTCTTTTTTTCTAGCTTGTCTGGAAAGTGCTAGGAGAGCAAAAAAACATCAATGGTCTCCCATGGAGGTTGCTGCGGTCATGAGACATTTTCACCAACACATCAAAAAAGGAAAACTGGCCACTATGATTGAATGCCAGCAATGCAAGAAGGCAGAAGATCCTGCTCTAGCTGGTTGCCCTATTCAAAACATAAGAGACTTCATAAGAAATCGTGGTGTGACTTTGAAGAGAAAAGAAAATCCTGGCTAAAATATGGAAATGTGATGAATTGTCCACCAGTAATGTCATCAGGACACACGGAATATATTTTTAGAACATGAGTAATCTCTGTGTTCTGATGACATCACTGGTGGACAATTCACCCATCTTAATTGTGTAAGAATTACTCTCATCCCAGGTCTGTTGAAGGTCCCATTTATCCATATTTGACCCTTTAATACACAGAGCTTACATGTTTGTGTATGGCCATGGTCCTGTTGGACCTGGTAATTACCATTCGTGTCATGGGCGGAGCCAAGTACCTCATTATCGTTTGTCCTCTTAATACACCATGGTGTCAGGTTCTTGTATGTTGAGTTCTGATGTGTTTATTCATATTTTGAAGTGAGATTTGTGTTGTATAGCTCAAATATGATTTTTTAAGATTTACTACATCTTTCTAGCACAAGTGGAAAGGGGTGACTGTTTAATGTGGCAAAAAAGTGGTTTAAAAAATAGTCCTAACAAAAACCTGTATGTATGTTTTTTCCTTAGTAGGGGGGGATGTCCTGGTGGACCCGCTTCCGGCTCATGGGGGTCCTACGCTAGGGAACACACAACACTTTTTAAA
Source organism: Percopsis omiscomaycus (assembly GCA_027575585.1). NCBI lineage: Eukaryota > Metazoa > Chordata > Actinopteri > Percopsiformes > Percopsidae > Percopsis > Percopsis omiscomaycus. Next base: position 8,482 of record JAODLI010001400.1, read on the forward strand.
CCATGATAGGTCAGTGGTAGTAACAACTTTAGACAGGCCTCTGCGCCAGTGCAATGGACCAACAGCTGTGGCAATTTAAAACCATCTTCTTCAACCTACCCTAACCCTGCCTCTGAAGAAGTGAGTCACCTCAGGAAACATCAGGCCAACTCTTTACTCTGGAACAAACAAGCCTTTGGATTGCTTACAGGATCAAGAGATACAAAATCTTTTATTATTTTACTTTTTTTATTGGTACAACCTTGTCTTGCTGTTCTTATCAAAAACTGGATGTGTATACTCTGCAATTGGCCTGGAAAATACTACTGGGCCTGGACAGCTCACCCTAACCCCGACAGCTATACTCTGGGCTCAGAGTACCACCAGAGTCCATTTTAACCCCTGCACAGGTGGCTCACTGCAAAGCCTGGTAAAATGGCAGCCAACCTGTAACACCAGAACCGGAAAATTAAAAGATAAAGCCTCAATTTCCTCCAACAGCCAAACTACTGGGATCCATAAGAGAGACAATATCAGAGGAAAAGAAACAGGTACAGTAAGTCACAATGTCTGAAGTGCTTGTTTCACTGTACTGCCTTTTTCCTATGGAGGCCTTCAGGCCCCCCTTCACTATGTTAGGTTCCAGATTTTCCCCACTGGCGAACCTGGATGAAGATCTTTTAACTTCTCACAGACACACACCATGACAACACACAATTCCATTAAACCCTCTTCCTCAAATCACGAAAATGTACTTTAAAATTATACAAGCCATACATCACAGAAATATTATAAACATTGCAATTTCAACACATATTGTACCTGCAGGCATGAACAGACAAGCCAACAAACTTACAGCTTTCATCAAACCAGCAGCTCCCAATCCTAACACAACAGACAAGCTTAACAAGAATACACAAGATTGGATGTGGAAAAATGACAATTCTTCAACACTATCAAAACATCCTCACCCCCTCTGTCCACTAATTCTCCCTTCGAACCTCTGCACTCGACTCAGCCATTAGGTGGGCCCGCACCAGATACCGCAGCCACTTGTACCCCAACACTATCCCACAGGTGGAGCAGCTGCTGAACCCGAGGGCCCAGACTTCTTGTCCTGGGACCCGAGACCTACATAAACTTACATTTACATTTATAGCATTTAGCAGACGCTTTTATCCAAAGCGACTTACAATTAGTACATTTTACATGGAGCAGGTAGGGGTTGGGCATCTTGCTCAAGGATGCTTACAGGTAGGCCACCTCCGGGGTTTGAACCCACGACCTTCTGGCTGGGAGTCCAACACCCAGACCACTAGGCCATCCTGCCCCCAATGAACTTAACCGTTCATTCCAAATAACAGACTATTTCTGTGGTCGCCCTGGGGGCACTATCCTTCCCTTTCAGGCTCCCTCCCTTTGGACCCCCCAGTGCACTCCCTTTCCCCCTCTATTTTGTCTCGTATGAATTCCATGGTACACAGCCACTAAACATTACTCACCTAATTCCGATTTTCCTCAACCTCTCCCCCGCAGAGCACAGAGCACTCAATAGCCTTAGGAAACGCAGATAAAAGGTTCCAAAATAGTTATAGACAAACGGCAATATATATTTGAAGCCAATAGACAACCTTCCAACTCCCTTCATTACAAACCCATTTTAGAATCCATCCAACACACCACACAGAGGATTAGGGACATAGTTTCAGACCTATACAGATTAAATCACATTACACAGACAGAAGATGTATTTAGATGGCCCAGACATACCTTGACCACATCTTTTATCTCCTCCCCAAGATACACAAGGAATAACGTGTAGGAATACACAAAGAATAACGTGTGGAACCGTCCACCTGGACAGTTCCACACATTAATCCCTCAGGGCGGCCCATCGTCTCCGACTATGGCAGTGAGTCCTCTCCAGCAGCCGAATTCATAGATTCCTTTCTCAACCCCATTTCACAGCGACATCCCAGTTACATCAAGAATACATCATTTCATTAAAGTTCTTCAAACTGTACAAGTACCTAATTCTGCTTCTCTTTTCTCCATTGACATCGACTCCCTATACACCAACATCGACTCTGGTTTAAACACTCTACGCACAGCTTTAAATACCCAGACCTGACAACCATAGAGATATTTTTTCTTCAATAACATTTTATTTACAGACGTTTGGCACAGCTACCGGCAAAAAGTTTGCCCCTAGCTACAGACACATGCTCTTACACAAAAGCAGTTATCACCCTACACATACATTCCGTGGCATTAAATGCCACAAAAAAATCCACTTTTACAGACTGTGCACTATATCTACCGACATGGACATTACAACCCCTGGGAGACCCGAGGACCAGCAGCTGCCACCTGAATGCATCATACCATTCATCAGCACTTTCTCACACAACACCCTCAACATACACTCACATTAAATCACACATTACATCATTACAACACTATAAAATTATATCCGCTTTCAGAAAAAAGCCAAACCTCCAGGATATCTTGGTGTGGGCCCGCTTCTCCACACAGGATCCCATTCAACATTGCAAATTACAACTACACTTCAAACCGCTAGCTACTATCCAAAATCCACCCCATCCCACAGCGACTCACCCTCAAAGATTACAACATCGTCTACGCCATCACTTGTAGCATCTGTCCATATCGCATATATCGATATTTGCGCTGTGATCCTTGCTCCAGGCAAACTGCTGAGCGGAGCTCTCTGCACTGCTCCCCCCGCCCCGCCCCTCCTCTTTCATGCACAGAGGGGGGAGGGGCCGGAACAGACGCTCCGGCACTCTTCA
>JAODLI010001401.1:0-11273 GCA_027575585.1 Percopsis omiscomaycus
ATTTCTAAATTATTCCATTCCTTTTTTACTCACAATTTGTACAGTGTCCCAACTTTTTTGGAATCGGGTTTGTATTAAAAATACTGTATCATGAAAGACAATAAAATCAACATCTCATGAATCAAATACACTTTTACAATACAATTTTAGTTTCAAACAAGCTACTTGCTTTGTCATGATATCACATTTTAAACTAAATCATTGAGAAGTTTATCTTATCTGTTCTACTGCTCTTTCTTTATTCCCACCAGAGACCATGACAACTGCCACGTCCCCCATCCTGTTGAAATGGGACCCCAAGAGCCTGGAGATCCGCACCCTGACTGTGGAGAGGCTTCTGGAGCCCCTGGTCACACAGGTAGGATGACAGTATTGCATAATTACCCGGTACCAGAGCCAGGCGGTAGACCTCTCTGGTCGGATCACTTGCTACAGAAACGCTAAGATGTGTCGGGTCAAAGCCCAGCGCTTTGGCTCACGTCCGCCGTAGACTGTTGTGGCTTGCAGCGTGTGCAGATTGTTCACCATGACCGCCGTCACGCTGGCTTGTGGCTCCTACCTCTGCGATAGCCCAGCACGACAAACAATGCCCATGCATACTGGTGGCCATTCATTCTGTTGGGATCACTAGGAAAAGAAAGCTACTCTCAGAAGGAAGAAAATGAAAAATTGACTTTTTTTTCTAATTAATATACTTCTTCTAAAATGTTCTGTGCTTACGTAGGAAAGTCAGGGAGAGTGTGCTTAACATTCCAACCCCCTCTCTTCAAAACTCTTCATCATCATCAGCAACAGCAGCAGCAGCAGCATCTGTAAAGCCGCATAAACAGGGCTAGCTAGCGAAGGTTCACAGGTGCAGTTTGTTGTCACTTCATTCTTAGCCTGGTTAAAACCATTGTGATGCTGCAAGCTCCTCACAAAGTAACCCAGTTGACCTGGTTAGGAGTGTTCTACCTCTCCCTTCACATGGACTTTGAAGATGACAATATTCTGGTGGAGCAAGCAACCCACACTGGTCAATTACTGCAAAGAAATATACATTATTTTACCTAAACCTGATGTTTGACCACAGTCCTGTTTTTTGCTCCTTGAATTCAAATAACTAATGTAAAGGCAGCCATATCAGAAGAAAACCCAGTCATTCTTATTAGACCAATGGAGCTATAACTTTTCAAGACATCCTTTGCAAAAACACAGATTCTCCAAAAACGTAACTGCTTTAGTGCAGGCAATGGCTGACCCATTGGCTGTGGAGGATATTACATTGAAAAGGCTAGATTTACTCACAGCTCAAGCCTCCATCCAGCATGTTTACTCTTTAGCCCCCTTGAGAGAGTTTAAGCATCGATTTTGGACTTTTTTTCTCATCCATGCCAACTTAACCGAGCCCTTTTATCTAGCATTGTTTCTTTCTCCGTACAATCGGTAGTTTTCTGCTGTAATCACTAGACTAACAGAACAGAACAGTGATATTGAAGCCCAAAGCCTCATTTGAGGGCGGCATGATGCATTCAAATATAGAGAATGGACAATGGAGCTTTTCCATTGACAATGTGTTCAGTTACATTTGTCATGAAGTAAGCTGAATTCATTTGATTTACCTAACTAATTTAGTAGTCATGTTCGCTTATGTATGTATGTATGTATGTATTTACATACGAGGCTGCTGAGAAATTGTGCTGGACACACCCAGCATGTTGCAGTAACCCCCATGTGCAATTCTATTTTAAGTTAGTGTTAGCGATGCACTTTACATTGTGTTCGGCCTGGCCCATCCCCCAGGGTTAATGTTGATGTTGCTGTGTCAGCACATCATAGGCCTGGTTGACTGGGGCTCCTACATGGGCTGGACTGGCCACCGTCTCATGATCAACAGCACATATGAGATGCTCCTCTGCCAGGACAACATATACTGTGAGATTGAAAAAGCGCTATTTACTATTCAAAGATTGTTTATGTGCAGTCCCTTTAGAGTGAAGCAAACTGGGGACAGCCTAACCACAGTAACCACGGCACAGTGATACAGCAGTTTATCTGGTAGCCGTAATTGTGCTGCGTTCTATGTCCACTGGTTTGGTCGAAAGATAAAAATGTCACGGCTGCACTTTCACGTCCTATTGTTAAATTATTGACTTGATTTTCACCCGAGAAAAGAAATGCCAGGTTTTCATTTTAACGCAGAGACAGTCATTCATCGAGGTGAATGTAGTCGAATTGATCCGGCCGATGCCTGCTGTATTCTTGCATTTCCACCCATCTACGCCCTCTTTTTTGGTGTTTGGCTAAATATAGAGTTCAGCTTGAGTTGTGGAGTCATAGTGAAACTGTTCCTTGTTTGTTGGGCCTCCTGAACTGTCACCTTATCCCTCTAAATGTGTTGCAGCTATTCCTTCCCATGTAATAAAATAACTGCGACTGAGGATTTTATATAAAATACTGTCCATGTGAAGTGGGCTAACCATAGAATACAAAGGTTTTCTTGCAACCCTTCCTGTAAAGAGGAAATATACAAATAATCCTCCAGCATCGGGATGTCCAAAGAAACATGAAGAGCTTGAAATTGAATTTTTAAGGAGATGTGTATTATTTTAACTTAATTTGCAAGATGAATAATTTTTTTGCCGCATAAAAACCGTAGCAAATTAATTTCTCACCACTATATTTCAATTCCCACTGCAAAGAAATGCATCCCGGCTTGAGTGACGGCTAATTATTGTGCTGGAGTACGAAGGAGAATCCAATTGGCTTGTCCACCAGGGGAAGACTAATCAACATTAAGTGAAAACCTTTGCTCAGTTTTCCTGCAGCGTAACCTGCGTCTACATCTTTGCACTGGGAAAGCATTTACTTTTCATACCATTGATCTGTTTTTAAAGGGTCGGGGAGAACCACTTTTCATTAGTGCCTATCTTGAAGTGCCATCAAAAATACTACTTGCAGTGTTAATTGTGACACTGGTCTTTGGATTTAATCTACTGCAGTTTCAAGGTCTGGCTAATAGTTTGTCACATTTTATTTCATTTTGATTTAGTTTAGTCTAGTTACTGTCAAGTCAACGTAATCTCTGATCATTTTAGTCCACCCATTGTACTTTCAATTCAGCCATCTTATTACATTTCACGTTGATAGTAACCCTCAACGTGTTTTCAATACACTAGGGTTGTAAATATGAAGAATAACTATTGGCGGTCCTTGCATTTCAATGGGCTATAAGCAGCTCACCTGACCGCAGATGATTAGTTGCAAGTAGTAGGCTTACAGCATTGAGCAAACTACACGATGCAAGCAGACAAAGCAAGGCGAACACCCAGGAGGCTTTGGAAATGCTACAGAACTTGGACTGTAACGAGTCTGGTGTGGGTGTCAGACTAGAGATGGCAGATTCAAGTCTTTTTTTTAAAGATTCAAATCATTTCACTACATTCAGTGAAAGGATTTGTTCAAACGACTCGTTCACTCGAGTCACTTGTTCATTGACCAATACATACATTCTTCCTTGATGTTCAGACTTAAAACAGCATTCGGTCAGAGTTACTCAAGTGAATCGGTCAGTTCTCCCAACCAATGACATGGCCCTAAATAGGCCCACTGCCCGCCTCACAAAGGGATATTTGCTCATGCTATAAATAGAAACCTTTCTTTTAAAATGAAGAAAGCCATGGCAGACTTAATGCAGTCAAAAATGTACAATCGAGAGATGTTTTAAATAAAAAATCAGTGCACAAATCATTTGATTCACTTAAAATGTTTGCTCCTTTTGAACAAATTGCTAATGAACGAAACATCTCTAGTTCAGATGCCGAGGTTAGCGGCGGCCAGCGCACTGCGCACTAAAAATGTAGATTATATTTAGTTTCACTTACCGTTTTTTCATTGTTGTCATTTTCTTTAGAAAGGGGGTGTTCAAAGTATATATTTTTCACACTATGTTTTGACTAAATTAATACTGATTTATTAACAGGTATGTATTAACAAAACATTAACAGGTATGTTGCAATCCCAGTAATGTCATGGCATATTTTTATTTTAAATTCATAACTAGAATTTTTTTATTGACAGGTAGTTTAATACAGTGCACTATTAAAATAAAGCAGTCACAATGAGACTGATGCATAAAACATGTCTTGTTATTTTAAATGTAAGAAAAAATTAAAGAGACCTTTTAAAAATATTGTTTTAGTAAGGTACGTGTGGTACACATACGGCTGTCCACACAGAGTACAGTATCACATGCCACACACGTTTTTTTTTTAACAGGTTTTCTCTTTCCCCCCTGCTGGGTTGATCATTACAATAATACTCGTTCGAATAATAGTTCGATCGTACGCATGCATGCATGCATTACTGCAGGAGTCCCCGTAACGGCTCCTGCGTCCGTCCGTCTCTCTCCAGCTTCTGGCTGCTGCTCTCTCCAGCTGTGCTCACTCACTGCTTAAAAGTTAGACAGGTGATTAGTGATTACCCACACCTGTCCCCCCGGTCCCACCGGTCACACCTCCAAATGTTCCCGCCCACACACAGAGAGGGCTGAACCACGCCCACACTCCCACAGTACGGTACTGTACTGTATATCGATATCTCTTTAATAATATGTAGATTCATTAATATAGTTTAAACATTAAGTTTATGATTATGTGTTTTAATCCAGCTGCATTTTTTATGTCTTACTGGCAAACCTATTTACAAAAATAATAGATGATATCTCGCAGTACATGTTTTCTGTCTATTCGCTTAACTGAGCATGTTGGTCCAAGGCCTGGCTAAGAGGCCATTGTGTTGCCGTCTCATTATTTATAAAAAATGGTCGCCATCGCTGTTTCTCCCTACTCTGACCTTCACCCACCAAAGCCCTCAAAGTGGGTAAATAGACACTTTTCCCTTTGGACTAAAATACCAGCGCGCAACACAACACGGTCCTGAAAAATTGAAGGACCGCAGGGCTCATCGTCGTTGACCCTAGCTTGTGTTCGCGTACAGCGCACGACTAAATCGTTGGAATTTCATGAAAGTAGATGGGTGTTTGTGCGCTGGGCACATTTTCTAATAGGAGGTTTCATTCATGCTGCTTAATGCATGAAAATACTTCCATTTGGTCTATAGATACTGAAGGCAGGATATGTAACAGTTTAGCCTGAAATCAATACAATTTAAAATAAAATGAGTGCCAGGCATTTTTATGCTCAGCAATCTAATCTTACACCATATTTAGTATGCCTTTACAAGGTTCTTAAATGTGTTTTCATTGAGAATAGGAAGTAACAAATCTAAGGGAATACAAAGACTGTTTTGGTTAATCTGCTATACTGAAGCTCTTGTAGGCATCAAATGAGGCGTTATGAAGTGTAGACGCCATAAAGTCGTTTCTGAGGTTGGCTGTGCTTGTTTACACCAAACACAGAGCCCATAGATGCACACAATTAATTAATAGAGTGCAATATCATTCTATCTGGAAAAACCAGCCAATTTGCAATTTTTCAGTTTTTTAAAGATTGCTAGTAATCTGATTAAATCAATATATATTGATGGTTATGTGTGCAAAAACACCCTTTACAAAACAAACGCATGAACTTCACATTATGCTTATGTCCACCACATGTGTTTTTTGTGATGGACTTCCATATCTTGGGCCAGATCATTTAAACCCATTCCAAAGCCTAGACATACTGTGTAAAGTTTCACACCAACTTCCAGGGTTTGCCATGAACACCATGGCAACACTCTATTTGCCTTTTTACTATTTCATTTTTCATTCGAGTTCCTCTGTGTTGCCGAGAAAAGCCCAACAGAAAGCCTCAACAAACTGTGTCGTCACACACAGTGATATTGATCATTGTGGATGTGGCCGACAGCAAGGCACCCAAACAAAGAGAAACAGAAATGGAGTGAAAAATACCTTTCCTCCTGCCTCATAAACAGCCCCACAGAAGGAACAAGAGTTGGACATTATGGTGACAGGGATTTCAACCAGCCCGTGTAATTAAAATGTTCGTTGGGTGCATTGATTTTCTTTTGAGTCTCTCAAGCCAAATTTGTAAAAGTGGGACAGCCACTGGAGCCTCTTCCAACCATTCTACTGGGGTATGATTCATCCCGCTGCCTTGAGGTTTTAGGCTGGTTTTAGGCTCAGATCTAGCTACTGTAGCCTTTCATCAACGCACCTTCCTGAAACACTGTAGGCCAATTACAGATCATCTATAATTGGCGTAAAATCAAGTAAATTTAAAGGTTTGTCAATATTCTCTATGCATATATTTGTCTGTATTAATTTTGCCCCTGAGGATGAATAAAATGCTGTACATCTTATTGAAATAAAAAAATAACTTCACATTGCACATCCACACTGAAAATGATTAGGCCTCTGTATACTGTATACTGGCCTCTGTACTCTGTATACTATAACTTCTCTAAAATGTTCTTATGATAGCTGTTATACACCGATGCTTATTTCTTATGTGACATAAGAGCTGGATCAGTTTAACCATACAGTCCACGTCCCAACATGTTCTCGGGGGTAGGATAGTCTAGTAGTCTAGCTGTTGGACTCCCAGCTGGGAGGGCCTTACAATTACATTACCATGAAATTGTACAATTACATTACCATGTAATTTTAAGTCGCTTTGGATAAAAGTGTCTGCTAAATGACCTAATGAGGAGGAGCTCCACCATTACAATTACAATCAGGTCATTTAGCAGATGCTTTTATCCAAAGTGACTTACAATTACATGGTTCTAATAAATGGAGCAGATAGGTTTTAGGCATCTTGCTCAAGGATGTTTACAGGTAGGCTAACTCTGGGGCTCGAACCCACGACCTTGAAGTTTGGCATGGCTGGGAGTCCAACACCTAGACCACTAGATTATCCTGCTGCCCACCATGTCCTATGTGAACTCTATATTATCGCCAACATGTTTGATTTAAAAGTGTAGACACACAGTCTACTCATGAACATCCCTAATTTACACCTCACTGGTTGTCACTGTTGCCTCACAGCGATGATCCTGGCTTGGAGTCCCACCACAGTGCCTCTCTGTGGAGTTTGCATGTTGTTTCCTGCCTTCACACACTGTGGTTGCGTACTGGTTTTTAGTTGCTGGGTCAAATGCAGGACATTTATTCTTAGTCTTGCACCAAAGGTTTGTCTTCTATTTTTATTAATATTATATGTATGACACCCGTTCAAATGGCATGGTAAAATCACAATGATAGGTAATGTCCCTATCATGAACTCCAGAAAAACACACTGATACATTGCATATCAAATATCTGGCTTCAGTTTTACATTGCTTCCAGCCTGTATTATCTGTCCCCCACATGCTGTGTGACTCCCCATGAGTGATCATGGTTGTGGCAGGTATTTAATTGCTGAACGTCAGGAGAAGAAAGGCTGAAACATTGGAATTATTATTCATTCCTGCTTAAAGCAATGCCTGTCAGCCCCCGGTGGAAATTATATATTTAATGTGATTGCCCTTCCGATGGTAATATGCGGTATTAATGGCTGTTGACATTTTGAAACTAAAGCTCCACGCTGTGTATCTTCACTTAATATGGTTCATTTTGGTATCCTGAAAGTGACGGATTGAAATTAATAATGGTCTTGCTATTGCTGTATCAAAAGTTATCACTAGATTATTTGTTATAGATTCATACTCAGTGTGAATTCCCTGACAGTGTTTATTGACTAGTCAGGGAACGACAAGTTTAGTAATAATAATTAATTCTGTTATTAAAAAGCTGCGACTGAGATAGAAAATAGCACTCACTGTGGGACTATGGGAATAAGCACAATATCCCAGCAACAGTACTTAATCTTTTCCAGAACTAGCTTGCGAACACAAGGCTTATCTATTTTTACGAATGCTTGTAATATTTCCTCTGTCAGTCCTATTGATTCAGTGTGGAAGGAATAAAAGTCTTCCTCTGGAGGACAAAGCGACAGGCTTGACAGTGTTTGAGATAGGGGGTCTATTTGTCATACCAGTGCTAGACTCTTATGCACGCACCAATGCTGTTACTTCTCACTGTGTGAGAAGGCACTCCCAAAACATTTAAACTGCCATTGACCTGTATTCAAAGTTTTTGATCTTACCGCTAAGAGTACTCCTAAATCGCACTAAAAGTGTTCTTACTAAAAGTGTTCTCCTAAATCCTATTCACAAAGATGCCGAGACCAGCTTTTACTAAGGAATGGGGAGAAATCTTAAGATAAGAGAAAGGGCGGCGTTAACCTTGTTGCTATGGATGATGTCACGTTTCATAAACAATGACAGGGGATGGGTCACTGTCAGCAATTCATCAGAGAAATTCTGTAGAAGGAGGTATAATGTTGCCATAAACAAATAAAGATTTTAAAATAAAAATGTATGTGTTGCTGATTAAACATGAAACCAAGAATATTATACTGACTAGTCAAGTATATGTTCAGCTAAAGGTCAGCGTCTTACATGTCTGGCAGCTCGTAAACAATTATCAGATACTGTATTCATATACTGTAATTATCAGACTGGAATAACCATGGCTCTTAGTAAGAGTAGTATAAGTACTGTTCCACAAGCTACTGTAAAATAATGGAGTTTCCCAACTACAATCTCTGCCTGCCCCCCTGTCGGAGGGTTCTAGAACTGGCCCTGCCAGAACCACAGATGAGTGTAAAAAGCTGGCATTCTTTGCAGTCTCGAGCAACAAACAACTGCCACATTAGGCCAATTATTTTCCACTACACTAGACCACAATGTTTTATTCTCTATCATTCAATGTATTTAACCTATACAAAAATTAAGGTAAATGGGGGCAGGATAGTCTGTTGGTCTAGGTGTTGGACTCCCTGCCGGAAGGTCGTGGGTCCGGGCCCCAGAGTTGGCCTACCTGTAAGCATCCTTGAGCAAGAGGCCTAACCCCTATCTGCTCCATGTTATAGCAGCATGTAATTGTAAGTCGCTTTGGATAAAAGCGTCTGCTAAATGATTTAATTCTAATTCGAAATGTATATTATACATAAACAACCTTGCTATACATGGCATGGGCACAGCAGCATAACGGAGCTGGAGGGGAGCACTGACCCGGCAGCAGCCATTTTAGTGACTTGGTCTTAGTCCCAAGTCACTAAGACCAAGTCACTAAAATGGCTGCTCCTCGTGACTACCCCTAACTTTTCACGGATTTAGAAGCTGGTTTTAGCATTAAAACGCTTTGGAAATACTCTTAGACTAAAAATGTCCTAAAAGTAGGACTAAAACGGCCATTATTTTTAGAAGTTTCTCCTAAATGGGCAAATTAGGAGCTACTATTAGGCTTAAAATGCTTTGTGAATACGGGCCCTGATCATTCCACTTTGGCAGCAACCTGCCCTAGGCATTTTACTTTGTATTCCAGTGAGCGGAGGTGCTCTGTAAACCATTCTACACCCATATTGCCCCTGCTGACCTTTGTCCGCGACACGTGATGATGCGTGCAGACCCTGTCTGAGGTTTAGTGGAGTGTGGAGGAATAAATTCGGAGGTCAGAGGAAGAGAGTAGATGAAGGAATGAGAAGAACATTGGCTAACGTGGCTAACACACTTTAGACATTACTTCCTTCCCACCAGTATGCCAAGAGCCTACTTTCATTCTGCATGTGTTTTGGAAGAGGCCCTTGCTAGCTCCTGTGCTGGTGGTGGTCGCCATGCCCTCAATATTATAGGAAAGTAAAGAATTTCTAATTGAATTGGTATTTAGTGTAACCTGTGCTAATTAAAATTATTGCATTGCAAAATACATTTTGTTTATTTATTTAGATATTCAACAAATTGGCTGCTACTCTGGCTGTGTGTACACAAATATACACACACCATTTTGATGTATTTCTTTTTTTTAAGTTTCAGAAGTCACAATAGGCATAGCGTTGGCGGTATATTTCCCGCCACCATACTGTTCAGTACACAGACACTCATATTAGCGAGTCCAATGCAATGCTGTTGATTTCACTGGGTCTTGGGAAGACAGATTCCTATACTAATGGCAATTAAGAGCTCTGCAGCTTTAATAGCCCACTGGGGGCTAGTATCTTATTCTGTTTTAGAGCTACTGCTCTGTGCTGCACAGTGACACAGGTTCCCCCTCCTGTACATGAATAATGACGTTCAGGTGTGCTGCCTGTTTACCTTCACACATAATAAACTCAAGTCAAAGACCTACAAGGACGTAGCTGAACGACCCTCGCAACGCTCTGTACGGTACATTATGCATGCGTGTTTGTATGTGTGTGAGTACACACACACCCACATGTGCACACACAAACACTTTTACCTTCTGTAAATAAACTGGATTTGGTGTTTAATCCTGTACTTTGAAGCAAGTACCAAGTACCAATTCCCAAGACACAATATTCACTGCCAATTAGGACAGCAACAACTCACCAGGCCATAGTATCTCCTAGGAACCACTGTCCTCCTTATAAACATGCCAGACATGAGTGAAACTTAGGCTAAGGGGAGTCTCTACAGGAATTATTACTTTAGACATAAATATTTGGTCATATATCTGTATTTGACATATACCTTATAAGAAAGCTGTGGCCAAAATGCATTGTGGGGGCTAGGCTAGGTAGTGCCAATGTTATGTTAGCGATGAATGCTTAACTTAATACTTAATACTTAATACTTAACAAATGCAGAGGGAATAAAGATAGTAGTAGTTTTTATTGTGAAAAGCCTATGAGTCTGTCATAGCTTCACGCACGGCAAAAGTATGTGTTTGGATAGGATCAAATTATGACACTAGTCACCAATGTCCGATTTAGCATCTTAGGCTAACATCGTCCCGATACCAGTACAGAGTACTAACCGTATGCTTTGCCAATGCACTGAACTAATTTCCTGTTTGACTAAAGAGTTTTATAACGGAAGTTTTTACTTTCCTGAAACCCATAGATCCATTTGCTTTAAATCCAAGTCTGTTTTTCTTATATTTGCTAACACACATTTTATCTGTACATTTTAATACAAAACATAACATTTTTAGGAATTAGCTTATAGTGCAGAAATGTAGTTATAGATATCATGGTATTTGCACAAGAAAGCTAGACCACTGGTGCTAAGGGCTGTTTTTAACGGCCAGTACCCAGCATGGTGGAAAGCTCTGCGTTAGCATTTTAGCCATGGGGACAGTTATTAAGAGCAGTGCACCGTCCCCTATTATCCCACTAAGCTTTCAGCGGTTGTGTGCGTGTGCGTGTGTGTGTGTGTGTGTGTGTGTGTGTGTGTGTGTGTGTGTGTGTGTGTGTGTGTGTGTGTGT
>JAODLI010001402.1:0-11271 GCA_027575585.1 Percopsis omiscomaycus
TGTGTGTGTGTGTGTGTGGGGGGGGGGGGGGGGGTATGGGACATGGCTTCAGGAGATTTAGACAGTGAATAATGATTTGTGCACCGAGGAGTTTGTGCTCCAGTACTTTTGCGGGCGGGCGGCTCAGGCTCCATTTCTGAGCGTTTCTGCTTGGAAGGCAGTAGCCAGGTCAGAGCAAACACCAGCATGAGATCGGTCAGTGCGTTCTGTACCTCCAGCCTGTCAGAGAGAGAGCCTGCTGACTGAGGTTGATGTGAAAACCTGTAAACACTGTTTCAGCTGGCAGCTGTAATGGCCATAACTCTCTCATTCTACTATTACCCTGACCTTAATGACCAGAAGTCAATAATGATGTTCCCAGAATTTATTTTGGACACAGTTCAGTTTACGCTGCAGCATTTTTGCAGATGCCATTTTCCTCATTGCTGTTCACCTTCCCCCCGGGGAGCTTGTACCTAAATGAAACATGGCTGCAAGTTTAAAACCACTCCAGCGGCATCCAATCTATTGAATCAACTTTGGGGATTTTTCCTTGCCAACTCCTGCTTAGATACCAGCCATTCCTTAGCAACTGCATGGCCAGCGGCTATATGTGTGCATTTAGTGCTGACAGAAGCTACAGGGCTCAGCTGTTGATAGAACACTACTATCTCTTTTCTCATTACTGTCTGCTATATGTGAAATTCACCAGGTCTGAGGGAAGCCATCAGGGACCTCTAACATGTGTGTGCACAGTCTGTCCAATAAGAAGAACATACATTTTCCTCAAAAACACCTGTCCAACTTTCTGAAAGGGGATTTAAACACACAAACAAAGGCCCTTTTCTCATCAACCCCCCTAGCTTTCACCAAATGTGGATGTAAACAGTTCTGGAGACTGCAACTGAATGCATAATTTAACAACACGGTAAAGCCATGTTCAAGTATCATCTGGTCCACTTTTTAGGATGGCGGCTGGTTGAATGCTTACCTGCCTGCACATGCACATGTGAGTCATGCTTGCGCTGACAAACACATAAAACAGGGAATACCCCAAAAGCAGTATCCAAAACAAAACATACTGTGCAGCTTCAAACTGATGAACCACTATTTATTTTGGTCCTGTTTCCATGGATAGATTGAATTTTTTTTAAAGCCTAACTATGAAGCTTCCTCAATGGTAAATCCTCAACAAAAAAAAACCCATTGTTCGCAGACCGGATCAGGATCTTTATCGACCATTCTCTTCCATTGTTTCTCATCAACATGTTTACAAAGCTAGTCTCTGACGGTTTGACAAAAGTTCAATACCTTCTGACACAACTAGCTGCAAAATACTAATTATAATAATAAAGGAAATATGGCTCCTTCGGTAAAAGTCCAGCAGCATAGGGCACTGTACTATATAAGAAACACTAGGGCACTGTATATTTCTCATGACTAGGTAAAGGCTAAGTAAGGTCCAAGAAATAAAAAATGGAGCACAGCACAGGGCAGATTCAATTAAATACCTAGAATGTTGATGACTTCAGAAGGCCTTACTACTGTATCTACTCCCCTAAAGAACTGTAGGGATCGTATACTGTGGCACTGACTTCTCTCATTGAGTGACACATTCATTTACCAATGTATTCCAGTAGCAATTCTGGAAGATGTGGAATGTATTATACAAATACAATCAACATGCTCCAATCACAAAATATTTAGGAACAACGGTTTAATAATTCTTTAGACAAAGGAGACAAGGAGAAGATGGAAGACTTTGAAATTAACATTTAACCTTGGTTTCAATCAATGTTAATTCAAGGTTAAACCAATAAGCTCAAACAATGCTAGCAAAAAGATTGCACCAAAGACCTACTATACCATCCATCTGTTACACCATCATAGAATGAATATGGAACATGTCGCATTATGTCAAAGTCAATATGTAGGGTAGCTCTAATGAGAACGACAAAGAGTTAACGCAACCCCTAGCTTCCCCTTCATGTCACAACTCAGCAGGGGCTTTCAGGAGAGTCACCTGAACGCCTTACATAGAGACTCATTCATAAATCATGAAACCGAGCTCATCATCTAGTCACAGACAGAGACAAACAGAACGGATACAGTTGGCAGTTGGCAGCGTAGCACATTCTCAATATGTACGCTTCAAACAAGGTCCAGTACTTTGATGTGATATTTATCTTCCCCTGAGCTGACTGTTCCCTTGCGTTTGCTCGCTGATTCCTCTCAGATCCTGACATGAAAAATCAAGGCCACTGTTTACTTCTGAACATTTCAAGAAGACTTGCGGCGAATGTGATGGAACCACACAGCTTGTGTCAAGAGTGTGCCTTTTAGCCTCCTTCTTTTTTATTTGCGTTATCCTGTAATGTTCATTACTGATACTGAAGACCCCGGAGGGCCTTGTTTAATAATGGAAGTCTTTCCCACTGCCTTAACAAGAGTGTAGCAGACTGCACAGTACTGGTAAAATGGAACACATTAATGCACATTCTCCTTAACCCAAACAAGATAAAAAAAACGCATAACCCAGCAATGCTTTCAAGTGAATGTCGAGCAGAAAGTCCTTAGAAGGGTCTTCACAAAACACTGGGGTGAGCACAAAGTAACGTTTTGTGGCAACCAGCATGATTTAATAGATTTGTTTTCATGAGTATTTAATATAATATATACTGATACTAGGTTGTCATATCGGAAATGAACAATAAACATGGATCTTGTGATATGATAATGTAGCTAGCTTGCTACCGTAGCAATCACCCATAGCATTGTAGGATATTTGGGTTTTTCAGCACAAATGTAATGAATGTAAAAATGTTTTATTTCATTTAAATATTAAACAATGACAGTATCTCATCAACCATATTTCTCTTTCAAGGGATGGTTCCATCAAATGGCCCGGTTGACCATGATGATACGTCACAACTCGGCTAATATGTCTTGCATCCAAATCTTTGATCTACTTAACTTGATCCAACTTGTCTTGTGAGCAGGCTTAGAATTTTGTCATTTTAGGGGCAAGGCCATTTGACCTTCGGTGTCACACAGGGCACAAAGGCCATTGAGTGAAATAAGAGGATTTGGAGCTTACAAATAAATAACTTGACTTTCACACACACAGGCACACTCTGAGAATACAGTCTGTGCATGTAGAAGACGTGGTTATAAAGATTGCTAATTCCAAAGCATTGGCATATAGTCTATTGCATACAGAAGTAGCCGGCACACCCACCCAAGGCGCTGAGACACATACACAAGAGGAGAATATATAAGTAGTATATTAGTATACTTAGAGCACTTGTCCACGTCCGCAATAGGAGGGTTAAAGCACTACTGGACTGACGCATAAAAGAAACCCCTCGAGATTTTGTCAGTAGCAGGGGCACAAAGGCCGTGGGTGCCACAGGGCGTACATTCGGGGCATCACGCCCAGAGTGAGGGGCAACGACGTCCATGGCCCTTGTGGCCGCCGGGAAATTCCTACCCTGCTCGTGAATATACTGAAGTACATTTGATAAACCTGATACCAGTTGAAAACACAGTAAGAAATGTGTATTTATGCTGATTTTGTTTTACAGACCTTAGTCCAGCACTGACATTTTGGAAGAGCTTGAGGCTTTGAACTTTAGAGCGAGCACAGCTCCGAAAGTCTGAGCGAGATCAGAGCTTTATCACAAAGCTCTTCTGTTTCACAGATGAAGAGAAACAGAAAAGAACAGTTCCGGAGAGAGAAAGCGGGGGAGAGAGCGAGCGTGAAACAAAGAAAGAGAGAAAGAGACGAGACTAATGCTATGTGCTGTAGCCTTCTTCCTTCTGAACTTGGTCTATTTAATTCATAGCAATGGGTTATCAAAGCCAAAACGAGTCATTATAGAGGGCATGGGTTGGGAAACAACTGTAGGAGGTGGGTCACGTTGACCAAAAGACCCAGAGGAATGATGAGGCAAGGCATGCAAATGAAATATGAAAGGATTCTCTCCCATTTGATTCCACAAGCTCCAAGCCCTGCTCTACCCATTTACTACTTTAACAGATTTAAGAGAATATTTACTGAAAGATGACAGACGAGACAATGTGTATGTTGGCGAGAGACAAATAAATGCAGGCGAACGTAATACAGAGCCTTTCTGTGCGTCTGTGGCTATTATGTCTAACATAGAGGACTGTCTGAAAATATTAATGATACTATTAAAGAGAACTGGAGCAGAGACGGAAAAGTAAATGTTTCCATCCTTATGGATAAGTGTGAGATATGTAATAGAACCAAAGCCTTTGAAACTGTGCAGAAAATTGAAGGTTGCACGCTCACACGCACACGCACACGCACACACGCACACACACAAATCTTTGACACAAACCACTTCATCAACTCGTGTTCCTTCACCACAGGCCATGGCATTTCTCGACCAAGATAATGTCCTCCAAACTGCATACATATTTATGAGCTTTAATAATAAAGAGGCGGGACAAGTAGCTGCATGAAGATGCACGCTGTTCTTATATTTGTAGGGGATGGGCAACCCAAGTGCCACAACGTCTCGGTCACCATGACAACAGAGTTCAGCCAGCGAGCCAGGCAGGACTTGGCCTCACTGCCGCTCTCTCATCCAACGAAAGGAAGTGAGAACAGCCAGATCAAACGTGAACCTGTAGAAATCGGCAGAACAGAGTGGAAGATGCATCATAACTATCTATCTACACATTAACAGGTAGCATAAGCCACAGAATACTCGATGTAGAACATAGAAGAGGAACTGTAGCCTAGAATAGCAACGTTTGCTCGTTTATTCGAATTGCGATTCTCAAAGTCTGGAACTGCCCTTCACTCGTAGTGGGAGATTCAGACAGCGTTTGTCCGAGAGCTCTGATTGGATGGTCAACAAATCATTGATAATATCATCAAAGTACTTGACAAATAGGCCTATGCTGTGATAACAGGAAAGTTTGTTGACCATCTAATCAGGGCTTTCAAATAGCGTTTGTCTGAGAGCCCTGATTGGATGGTCTGATTGGATGGTCAACAAACCACTCATAACAAGCATCTGAAGCGACAAAATAAACAAAATGGTGGCACCATATTTATCAATGGATAGCAAGCTAACATTTTGACAGTTCTGCAGAAGTGTCACGGCACTGACAAGAACAATTAACCTGCATGCGATGACCAATCAGTTGTGGGTGGCAAGCAGTGACGTCGGGCAGACATCTCTCAGAGGGATGGGGCCAGACCCATGAATCGCTAAACCCCAAAACCACAATGCATGGGATGGAAAGCAGACTAGTGGAACTGTATAAACTCACTGTATGAAAAAAGCCAATGAATGGAATTCGGTGATGTCACATTCATACCGTATTCCACAGACCACACAATGTCTGTCGGGGGCTTAAGTCTAAAATATTGGCGTAACAAGCTGTGGCTGTAAAGTATTTTCCTCCCGCTGGATGGAAATACAGGCCCCTTGGCTAGAATTACACCTTGATCGTATGCACAGGTCATTTACATACACACTCAAGCCAACACTTACAGTACACATTTAAGTTTCACCCCTATACTCACCTCGTCTCTCACAGCTGTTTCTCTCCTACGTGGAGACACTCATACGCGCAACAGTGCAAACACACCCTGGTGCTCTGGATGTAGGCCTGTCACTGGGGAGAAGTTTTGTGATCACGTACATGATTTCTCTTCACACAGACATCTCTTCAGGGAGCGCTGTCAGTGGAAAGAGAGGAGGGCTGGAGGTGTTCTCACTGTTGTTGATAAACCAACAAAAGATGTGAAACACACATGAACCTGTTAGTACAGACAAGCTGGCTGATATTAGTGTGTCAAGCAGAGCAGCTTGGCGAGGGATTACCTACCCGCAGAGCAAGCTCGGGCTTTCAAGGTAACGCTGTGCTCTTACCCAAAACTTCTAAATTCACACGCCGGCTCAAAGCACCTGCCGCCGGATTAACAAGAGCCATTTCCTCATTGTGCGGAGAAAGACGGAAATCCCGCGGTTCAATGGAGAGCAGGAGAAGTGGAGGATTTGTGATGAGAAGGTTCAGGGCGGAAGGTTTTCCAAAGTCACGTGTCATTATTTTCCCTTATGATGAAGGTGTTATAGTCTGATCGGAGCCTGGGCCATTCTACAGCATCACGGCTCACTGCTGAGCCCGTGAGAGCAGCACAAGTGAGGCCCTTCCATGTTTCTAATGCTGTTTCTGACTATAAACATTTCCACGGAGACAGTCCATGGAGTGTGGAGTTCAGCTTTATGCCTTCTGAGCTCTGAGGTTGTAATTAGTTCATACTGTGACACTCAGCCCCCTACCCCACACGCACGCACGCACACACACACACACACACACTCCTATCTGTGTGAGATTGAGTCCCTGTGGGGGTGTGGATGAATATTGGCCAGTCTACAGTGACAGCAGACGTGTGTCCCATCCCCCCCCCCGTCCCTACAGTTCTTTACTTCCCTAGATATCCCCCAAAACAGCAGATACCCCTGGGAATGTGTGTATGTGTGTGTGTTGGGGGATGGGTGGCTGGGTGCGGTTGGCTGTGGACACCTCAACATATGTACACACACACACACACACACACAGACACACACACATAGATCTTCAGTAAGGCCTGACCTAAAAACCCTGTCTGCACGGCAGCAACACAACAGACTGACTCAAAACACTCTCAATTCCATTTATCTCACTGTGTGAAAGCCTGGATTAACACACACACACCCACCCACACGTATAAAACATACATACAGTCTGGCAGGCAAGCACACGCATTATGAAAATACCGCTTTAAATAGTTCAAAAATAGACACACCCACACACACCCACACGTACACACGCACGAGCGCGCAAACCGTAAGACAAAACCCGAGATATGGGAAGAGTGCCGACACAGAAATTAGCCAACTAATTTCATTCCTCTGAAGTAGCTTTCTGTGCCATTGTCAGCAGAACATGAGCCAACTTGGAGCAATTAGATCCAAAATGTCTGCAACTTCTTCCCCTGAAAGAGAGTCTGCTGGTTCTGAGCCACGAGGCGAACCTGGCAAGCCCCGAACGGAAAAGAACCCCCGAGCTAACCGACCAAGTGACCGAACGCCAATGGAACTCGCCAGCGAAGTCACGGACGTCGTCGACTCTCTATCTCTGCGAGTGTGTGTGTGGGGTACAGGGTATAATGTTAGTGCCAAGTCCCGACGGGGGTGCATTAACAGAGGGGGTGTGTGAAGGGAAGGGGAGGGAGGGCTATGCTCTGAAGGGTGAGAGAGTGAAATTTGTCCTCCTTTGCTTTGCCAGGCATATGAACTCAGTTAGTGGGGAGAAGCCAGGGGCAAACAGTTGCATTTGGTTCCGTGCCTTGTGGCAGATCCTTTGCTATGAATAATTTTCCTCTCCGAAGGGCTTTTCTTCTCTCCCAGATAGCCGCACAAGGCCTTTCTAAAGGGTTTATGTCTCTGACTTCTGTTAAACACTCTAGGTAACATAGCCAGGCACACGGCACAAATCCTAAAACCCCTTCTCAAAACCCCTGTTCTCCCTTCTCTGTGTCCACATGATTGTTTTATCCTCACTCCCCAGTGCTCTCCATGCCATGTCCGTTCCCTGCATCGCTCAATCCCTCTATCGCCTCTCTGCTCTCGGTTTGACAGTGGAGTGCAGGCGTCTAATCTGAGCCAGATGAGCTAGAAAAACACACAGGCCTCCTCGGCCAGTCGCTTCCCCCATTAACCAAGAGGCCCATCATTTCTCCCTCCAATCACAGTGCAGCCCTCTGAGCTTTACCAGCATGTCTGCATGTGCGCTAAGGCACACGAGCCAGCAAAGGGTGATTTGGAACGACACCCTGGTCTCAGTGCTGCCATCTTGGTTCTCCTCACCACAGATTATCTGGGCCAGGGTCTGAGCGAGGCACACGGCACCTGTTGGGAGGAAAACTCAACACCTTTTACAGGTGGATCCGGTGACTTTACAGTGAAGGTTCTTGGCTTCTTAACGTCTGTACTCTGTAATGTGAATGTGAACTTCCCACCTGGTTATTTATTTGCTTTCTTCTGGCCAATCAGACTCAGCTGTGTCCTCTGAGAAAACCAGACACTGGAAGCATGTATGCAAGTATGACCAAGAGCCTTTTCACAAGACCGCTCGGCGTTAAACTTCAAACATACGACAAACAAGAAACAACGAAACAGAGCGCTAAGCGCAAACAATAACCGACAGCCCGCTTCCCAAAACCACCCCATACATGTACCCTCTCCACAGGTGCACGGGATGAAGGACTAGAGGGGATTGTGTCCAGGTGTGTGACGGAGGTGTGGTCGGGTTGTGGTCGGCCACGGACCGCCGCAGCCAGAAGGACAGCAGCCCACACCGGCGAGATCGAACGGGAGGGGGGGGGTGCCCCATCCCTAAGCGCAGTTTGTCACTTTAGCTGCGACTTTCGCGCTCTCCTCCACCTTTATCCCCACCAGTATCGACCTTCCATCCGGCCTGCACTGCATGTCAAAGATGCTTACAGTGCAAGACTTCTACATTCACTGTTCTTTTGCACATGCCAAAGAACATCGCTTAGTATATATATATATATATATATATATATATATATATACAATGTTCTTTCCCTATATTTCTCCTGAACTTGATTTTGAATGCCTGGTTAGTCCACACCTCCACCATCAGGGTGAATCGAGGCTCTGTGCTTTCATTGAATGTCTGGGTTGAGGCTTTTATTTTGGACCGGCTAACGGTCACTCACCACTGAAGCAGAAGGACAGCGCATATCTCTGGGGACCGTGGCCGCCTCGCGCTGTCACTTTCACTCTCGTATCCGCTGGCCACAAAGCACGCGGCATGGCACACCAATACTAGACTGCTAGAGAGACTTCAAGACAAATGGAGGAGTGGACCTTTAAGGATGAGGGAAAAAGCTTTTTACAGCTCAGCTTACTGGAGCACCATGTTACAGCGGGTGCACCATAGATGGTGTGGTGGTCACACACGCAACACATGCAGATGAATAATACCTGCAACAAAAGTCTGCTGACACCTGAAATATCATCTCATCTTGTGTGAAAGCGCTTTGCACCCTCCTAAAAAATAGCCACTAAGCCTAAAGGGCGCTTTGTACACAACTGACTGTTGTGTACCGTGTGCTGAACCAAGCTCTTTTCTAAAGTCCCCCCTTGTGTGTTCTTCACACCATTTCTTGCGTCACTGCCTTGTCGTCTCACCTGCCACACTCCGCAGCAGGATCAGTGGGGACAGTGACGTTTTAATCAGCAGCCTGCAGATTGGGGAGAAGGGATTGAAGAAAGAAAAAAAACGCTAGCGCAATTTATCATTTGGCCAGTTTCCCTTGCAGCTCCACGGCTTTCACAGGGCATATCTATGATGCTAAGTTAATAACGCAAGTGCAAGAGTGTGGTGTACCAGGAGAACAGGCTAACACGGAATAACCCACTCACCGCCGGGGCCCTGCATGAATCAAAATGACAAAGCCAATCTTGCGTCAAAATCTCTCTCGCTGGCTGTGAAACTGGCCTGGCTCTCTGGACGGGCGGATGGGATGGAGAGATCGCTGGAGAGGTTTAAAAGGTAAGAATTCAATTAGGTTTGTAGCCCGTACAATCTCACCCCGTGTGCCCCAGCGGTGAACTTAATAAGGGCGTTTTAGAATACAGAGCTGGTGTTCTTCCTGAATACATGCACTTGGCTTTTTTTGTGAGTGCACATGTGCCTTATAAAGCTCCGTCGGCGGAGATGGGGAAGGTCAAGTAAAAGTGGAGCGCGCTCACTTATCCCTCCATCTGCCTGTGGAGTGAAACTAGCCAGAACCACAAGCCAACCCCAAGAGGACATGGTGTGCTGCACATATAGTTCTTTCACTGTCGAATCCGGCTGCCTCTGGGGGAACCGACACGCACATCAAGGTGACAGGGCATCCGTTTGGGGAAACAAAGGAGCACGCAGTTTATTTTCTGTGGCGTTTCATTATTTCCCCGAGCTGGAGGCAGCGGAGCCGCAGAGTCCCAAATGAGAGAGTGGGAGCTACACCCTCCTAAGTGAAGCTGGTCAGTTGGTAAAGAGGAGGGAAGGGGTTAAGTGTAGCCCCCCACCCCCGCCCCAGGTGCACTGTGGCCAAGCCACAGGCCGTGAGGGCCTGCCTGCTCGGAAGGCCTTTAACAGGCTCGAGGTGGAGGCACACCATCCCCAGTACTCCATAAAAGAAGGTTTGCCCCCATCTGATTCCCACTGTCTGTCTGGTCTAGCCTCATAAAAGACTTAACAGGTCTCACATGAACCCCGGCCCACTAGCGCTCTGATTGGACAGATTCTGAGTAAAAGGTCTATGTGACTGGACACCTTTAGACTGTGAAGGACAGCTTGCTTGATTATGAAGGACCTCTTCTATACAGTAAGGAGCATAATCTAGGCCTGGGAAATGGAAATGCTTGGTCACCTTTCTCCAGATTTTAGCGTGGAAAGAAATGAGGAACTTAGGAAAGCGTGATTTGATGCGATTTGATGTTATGTTCCGCTTTGTGTTTAGTTTTGTAATGATAGTAATAAGCAGTATACAGTAATATGCGGCAGGTCGTCTATTAAATTCACTTAATAATTGATGATTCGCATAATTGATGACTATTGGCAATTAAATGCCTCCCATTACAATACTTGATAATGTAATATATAGTACTAAGTTATAAGACTGTATTACAATGATTATGTAAAACAATCCTGGCTGCTGATTCAATGTGCCATGGTTTAAACAGGATAGCAAAATCTCTACCGCTAGATATTTATAGTGTCACATATATATATATATAATATTATTATATCAAATATAATACTTAATATGAATGTACATGAAAGCAAAGGCCCACAAAGTCACACACACACACACACACACACTAGGAGGCTTTAGCCATGTTTAGATGGTGATGTGGAGTTTCTCTTCTCTCCCGGGGGGAGGCCGGGTGTTGGGACGACTGCTCGCACATCTCCCCAGAAATGCCTCGCCACCCGACCTCTCACGCTTCTCCCGACGCCACGGCTGCAGCTGCTCAGCTAACAGGGCAGAGGAAGTGCACGGCCTGGGGGAAGCCATTAGCACAGGGCCCCCGGAACAGGACCGCCAACGCACACTGATTTCCATGTAATGAGAGGGGCCAGTTTGTCAGAATATACCAGCAGAATATACAATATCTCTGGGGGGGGGGGGGGGGGGGGGGGGGGGGGGGGGGGGGGGGGGGGGGGGGGGGGGGGGGGGGGGGGGGGGGG
>JAODLI010001403.1:0-7500 GCA_027575585.1 Percopsis omiscomaycus
ATATCGGCTTATAAATCGTCTCTTTTCGAGTTAATATCGGCATCGGCCCCCAAAAATCCATATCGGTCGGGCTCTAAAAGCTACACTCATCGAACCCCCCCAAAACATACACACACACACCGTTGAGTTTCAAAGTATAAACAGTGTGATGGAGGGGGGGGGAACTAGGTAACTTATTATGGCTCCCAACTTGAGTCACTCTTTGATAGGCACAAGCTACAGTATGTTTTCCCTCCAGAACACCATCATTCAAACTACAGTGGATGACTCAATTCAAATGTGAAGGCTAGAGATAAGAGAACAGCAACGCCTAGAAAGGCAGCATTGAATTGATACAAAACGGCATCGCTTACAACTTAACTATATGAAGAATGGCAGAGTGGAGGAAAGTTAAGGAGGGAGGAGATAAAAATAGCAGACTAGGGACAAGGAGGTATGAAAAGCCGAAGGTCAGAAAGCATGTACAGGAGGGGTGGAAGTATTGGAGAAGTAGTAGGAGAACTCTCAAGCTTGCTGAGCCTGATTAATCTCTCTATTCAATAAAACATTCGGGTCAAGTTTATTTGTACAGTATGTGTCACAGTTACAAAGAACTTCACAGAAATCACAGTAAACATACCAGTAAATGACAATACGTGTAGAACTTGATAGTCAAGTAAAACGTCCAGCAAAGTGTAGTTTAAGGTTAGGTTACTAGTAGTGGTCTAATAATTGAACTGGCTGGTGAGTTTCAGGTGATGCAGCCAGTAGGACATATTTTTTCTCTGCGGGCCTTCTCACTTAACATGGCCAACGTGTTCACAATGCCTTGTTTATAGTCCACTGGGTCTGACCTGGGATCACAACAGGTTCCTAATTCTGTAGCTTGTTGATATAAATCAAGCCACGGGTACACTGCTTGAGTTATTCCTGGCTGTGGAAGTACCCAGGAGGTAAAAAGGTTGGGCCTGCAGATGCCTCTCCTTTTTAAATACTTTTACGACATGCCCCATCCCCGAACGCTTCCCATGACTGACCCCTAAAAGCCAGTTTCCCTTGGGGTGTTGGTCACCTGTTACTAGGGCGTGTAAACAGAAATAGAAGGATTTAAGTAACAAAGCGAGACATTGAGCTTGATGAAATGCCAAACAAACCAAAATAAGTTTTTCTAACACAAACTGAGCAGTATACCTTTAATACTGAATACTATTGCAAGACCCAAGACACAGTAAACCTTGGTCTGGATGTGGATTTGTGGAAAAAAGTGGGGAGTAAGCAGCGTAAGGAGGATGAATTGTCTTTAAACAGTAGCCTTTGTGTTATTCCAGTTTAAGATTCAGAGAGGCAACTTGGCAGACGGTGCACGATTAGAAGACGCCAACACCTAAAAATTACAGACGCAATATAGTGGTTCTTTTGGCAGACTGAATCCGTCAGTGTCCTCCTCCACAAAGGACACCATTTATTTCTCTTTAAAAGGAAAAGGACGCTGTCCAAGGTGCTAAGTATTTCTCTCAAGCCCATACTGAGAGCTTAAGCGGGCCGAACTTTATACCCAGTATGGACATACTTCGGCTACACTTCAGCATTATACTTAACCCTTGCAGAAGCACACTGCAGGGGGACTGCAGTGTGCTTCTTTGTTCAATGATATTTCCAAAGAAGTTGTACAACAGTGAGTGCACGTCTTCTGGTACTCACATTGGCTGTTGCAGGGATTAACCCAGCAGGCTCACTATATACACACAATAGTGTTGCTAACCCCCCAAACTGCTGAACACAGCCATCAATAAACTACGTAGGTATGGTATATCACTAAATGGTGAGTGGGAGTGGGAATCCATCCGGAATGAGGAGTAGCCCTCCTGAAAGAGAAAGACATTGGAGGGTGTATAGAAAAAGGGTTGATCTTTATATTGTTTGCTCTGTTCTTGTATGCATTGGGGCAGGTCAGTAAAAGGGGAGAGTGCACTCAACTGACTGGAAAATACAGGTTACCAGAGTTTCAAGTTATGTCGGTGATTTGGTGGGAAGGTCTACTTACCTCTGACATGAACATTTATTATCAACCTAGAATTACATTATTGTGGTGAAAAGAGAAGGCAACGGGTCCACGGTCTCAACAAACCTCTATAGCAGCAACCCATTGTGTGTAAAAGCACCATTTGTACAATAAGCCTTTTCTAATAACACTTGTGAGTACAATGGAATCTGGTTCGCAGTCAAACTGGCAACTCTGGCCTTTGGCAGGACCTTTGGGCTGTAAGATATTCAGAGCGGGGGATAACGAATAGGGAGGATGGAAATATAAATAAAAAAAATTACCAACCTCTGCCCTGGTTATGCAAAGCATTTGACTACCGTAAATAAGCAGTAGCTCAAGTAGAAAATGGTCCAACTTGGGTGAGAGAATTGTGTTGCGATAGCCAATAACATTAAGAGAAGTAAAGATGTTTTTCTATAGCAATAGTATTCATCCATCAGGAAAACCACAACAAATATGTTGTTATGGATCCCTGTCTACACTATAAAAGGCCCATACATTTAAGAATAATAGTCATATAGTAGCAATAACTTTACACCCCTAATAGGGTGGCATGTAGGACATCTTCAGCTACAGTATACAAGTGCTCAGTGCTGAAAGACATAATCAGGGTTCCCACTCTTTTCTAGAGATTATTTTCCAGGAAGTTTTCAGTGACGATCTAGTTGGTATGACAGGGATAACGCCATAAACAAATATGTTCCTCTCTGTGGAAGTCTGATATTAAAAGTTGGGATGTGTTCACAGCGTTTCCACAACATAACCGAGAGAAGGAAAATGGGAGAATGTTGATTTTCCAGGACATTTTACTTTCTTTTTTTTGCCTGGAAAATTTTTCAACTGTTTTCCAGGATGCGTGGGAGTGTAGGTGGCCATGAGATCATTTCTAGCAGAGATCATGACTAGTAGGTTACTGTAGGTTAGGTTAAGAGGTTAGGTGTACAGAAATTATCCAAGTAGCTAACCTTTAGGCTAAACAAGGGCACAGTGTCTATAAATTCTAGAGTTAGGAAGAGAGGATACATAGAGCTGTCTGAGCACCCAAGCCACTGAGTTGGGGGCTGAAAATGTAATGATCTGGAAGCTAATCAGCAATTGTTATCTGCAGTGTATATTCCATCAACACAGCATGGAGGAATGATGTTTTATATACTAGTGACAAGTAGCTGGCCTACATAACCCACAACTCCAATGTCCCCACAACCACCCAACCCAACCCCCCCACCCACATACATACAGACAGACAACCTATACCACCCACCTCCCCTTTCTCCATAGCATCCAAGTTCTTAGTGTTGAGCAATACCGAACAAAAGTGCTGGCAAAGCCTATTTTATAAAAAGATGAACATTATCTGCTCCACCGACACATGTGCTACCTCTCTCCCTCTCCCACACACACATTAAGCACCCACCATTCCCCACACACACACTTGCACTCATGCAGCCCCCTTACCCCACCCCCCACCTAATGCACACTATGAGAAGAGGCGTGGGGGTGGGGGGATGCTATGCTGCAACATTGCCAGTAAGGGGTTTATTTTTACATGACTCCAGCCCTGGCAGACAGTGTAGCAAGCAAGCCAACTCCTTAGCTGGGGACAATCCTCGCTATGTCAACCTGTTATCAATACCAAGCATAGTGTCAAGAAGGGAGGAGAATCTGCTGAGAACCACAACGATGCAAGGATTCAAAGTCTAACAAGCTAACTCAAACAAGTTTACTCAATAGTTTTCCACGATGCTTCATTAAAAAACAAAACAAACAAAAAAATCAGTTAAATACATTTTATGAAAAACATATTGTGGTATGAATAAGTTGCTGTACTGCAAGTATTTTTCTTCCCATCTTCCTTAAACCTAAAACAGATTGCACACTTGACAACAATCAGCAGTTTAGTACAGGTCTTCTACTGTCAGCCACTGGGAAATTCCAATAGAGCCGCTGGTGCGAACTCTAAGGCATTTCAACAGCAGCTTGAAGCAGGGAAACATCTGTTTTAACCACAAGCAGGTCTAACCTGTCAGTCTTTAATTGCAATGGTAGATTATTAGGGCTGTGCTAAAAAAATATATATATTTTTGAAAGAAACAAAAAAAAATTCATGTTTTAAGCGGTGGGAACTACAACCTCCGTTCCTATAGATGTCGCAGTACGGCTAGTTGCCTAGAATTGACGGCCCCCCATTTCCTGTAGTGAAATTTGGATGCAGAACGACAGACACAGCTGACAAAATTGCAGCGACTCCTTCAAAATATAAAGCCGATGTGTGGTATTTCAGCTCTGTTTTTACATTTTCAGTGAACTATGTGGAATATCGCAATATATCGTGATATGTATTGTATCGCAATGTATCGTGATGTAATCGTATCGTGATCCATATCATATCGTGAAGTCCTTGCCAATACCCACCCCTAAAGATTATACAAATAAGTAAATAGTCTCTGAATTAAATTAAATATTTCGTATTAATACAATATTGTAACTGTAAATTGAAGATTCTCAATTTACAGTTTTAGTAACACCTTTTACCTAGATGTGGTGGTACTGGTACGTGGTAGGAACGTTTGGGGTCTCATGTATTCATGGTTGGCCTGAACATCTTCCACACTCTGTCTCCATTGATAAGAGCTTGGGGCCCACACATCCAAGACAAGACAGTACAGTCAACAGGTCTGGAATACTGCTACAGATATAATCCGATTGCTTGACACACAAATTGATTCAATCTTACTTGATTCAATCTTATGCACGTAAGACATGACTATATCATTCAAATGAAATTAAAATCTATCCAGTGGAACAGGTATGCTGTTAATTGGCTGTTAGGCTGTTAATTGAATGGTGTCTGTAATAGGATTTCACGATAAATTAATAATACTAGAATAAGTAAATACAGTAAAAAGCAAATAGGGCACTAGAGCGCATTATACTAATGCTGCAATACGAATATATTGTATGACGTGAGTCGTGACAGAGTTACTTGTGTGTAAATACAAAAGCGCAATTTCGGCGGGGGTAAAATTTCAGCACTGCATCAGTGCTAACTGGCTGTTAACGAGCCCAACTGATTAACGTAACCGTTCTCTAAAATGGTGACGTGAGGTGATACCTTTAACTTGTACCCAAGAACTAATATATTGACAGGTTCACACTGCATGAAATAATTCACTGTAGCGTTAGCGGAGTATGAAGCTTTGGGGCTAGCAAGAATTCAAGGTGACATTAGCAAGATACTGCGATTAATTACACAGCAAATGGTTAGGTTAACTACTCAATTTTAGCTTTCTAATAATGGTATTATAGTCAGCCTGCAGCTGTCGCTTTGGATGTGAACGTCAGCACAGGGAGCAATTCAGATAGCAAACAACCTGCTGGATTTGAACAGACGTGAAGGTACAGGTGTCGTGCCATAATTGTTCGCCCCACCGAAATATTTCATTTACTTTCAGTAAAAAGGCAAAATATAGCATTAACACATCTCACAAATTCTCTAACTCTATAATAAGATATACATGCTGGCGGGGATGCTAACAGCCCATCTTGTAGGCACAAAACAATTTCGGCACAACTACGTTACGGTCGCATAGGCAAGAATGCAGCATGAACCAACCTGACATCTGCACACGATATCCGCATTTTGTGCCAGAAGATCCACAACTTTTCCTTTGCCTTCGTCGCCCCATTGTGCCCCCAAGACCACAGTCACTTTGTTGCCAACGCTTGGCCTGAGTCCACATGTCCCCGTGCTGCTGTCGGTAGAGGCCCCTACGGCTTCCTGACTCTCGCCCTTCGACATGTCTCCTGCTCTGCGTCCCTTCCTGACTTGTGCGCTTTCCCGCTAGTCTGTCGGTGACTAGCGCGCTACTCTGAATTCCGTTAAACACGCCCACTAATTCCGGGGTACATTCAAAAGCTGTCAAGTATACAAAATGAACAGCCTACTGTACCTGAACATTTGTAACAATGATTTATCCTTTATCCTCATATTTCTATATGAATGTGATTGGATATAGGCCAACTTGTGTTTATGTGTTACACATTTAATATGACAATTTGTTTGGGTTTGCTATAGCTAGACTGCAGAATGGAAGAATCCATACACCTGTAACCTCAGCAAGAACTGAATTGTAGTATATTTTTGAATGATTTACTAAATGTTGCCGCTGGGGTAAACACCTCAATAACAAGAATGTCAGATTATTTATTTATTCACAGTGATCTTGCTAGTAATGGTCCACTTGCCTAATCTATTTTTGTGAAAAAGATGAAGAAATTTTAGAACCCAAGAACTTACAAAGTACTTGAGGATATGGGTGTTAAAAATATCTACAATCTCTTTATGTATTTTTTAGCATTCTGAAATAGCACACATGTGCAATGCAGTCATGTGTTTTAAGTGTCAGTGCATGTAAAATCATTTTATCTTACATTTGTGAGCCTTTAACAAAAGGGGTTTCAAAAAATGTTCTGTGTAGCTACATATCAAAATAGACTGCATGTCTATATATTGATAGCCTACTTTCTTCATGGACTCTAGTTAGCCAAAGACAAACCCTAAAATCAAACCGACAGTATCTACATTTGGTAAATACAATTGCTTTATCTTTTTTTTTACTGTTTCTGTCTCAAGTATAGTACACAGCCCAATCCTGCTGTCATCTTACTACTGCTTGGACCCCTAATATTTGGATTTGCTATAGCATATACATATAAAAGTAGCCTACATGCAATGGTAGGCTAATGTTTGATTTTCCTGGTGAAGGGAGGATATACACTCAGCTCAATCAACTTAATAAACACGTATCTGTCCCTTACAGACATGGATACATAGATGCAGACCTTTAGTACTGCTGACTCTAACTCACCAATTTGCAAAAATGCAAATAGACAATGTAAATTTGGCCCTAAATTTGTAAATTTCAGTGTCTTTCTGCTTTCTGTTCACCTCTAATAGTTCTGTTACCATGAGATGTCAGTTAATGTACACTACATTGCATCATAGCATTCCCCAAATTAACTCCAGATTTCTGGCCCAGCTCACAGTTTATATTCAGTCGTGGGGTGGGGGGCAATGTCATTATATGAGCTCTGTGGGAGGAGTAAAGAGGCGTGCCACTTACTCAACAATCAGGTGTGGGAGTGGCATGCTCACTCTGACCTTTTCAAACCATAACAATGTTTTTGCAGTGCTCGTTTTAACCACAAGGGTATCTCGAGACACAGCTGCGGACCTTTGATCACAGAACGCAAGTTAATAAAAACAGAGTTAGAATATATCTCCGTCCTCCCCTTAGTTTCTTTACTGTAACTATATAATAAAGGGACATTTAATCACATGTCCATAACAATTATACATGCGCAATTGTCTCAGTAGACTACCATGCACTATAAACCTTTCAACTGGCATTTCTTTACGAACTAGAATTGCTTTAGGACTTTTATAAGGAACAGTGACATTATGCTGACTTAACACA
>JAODLI010001404.1:0-11269 GCA_027575585.1 Percopsis omiscomaycus
TCTCTCTCTCTCTCTCTCTCTCTCTCACAGTGACAACAACACCCTGGTGTCTGTTGCCCTCCCGTACAATAACCAAGCAAGTCAAGGTGGAAAAATGGCTCCTCTGAATGCTGGCTTTTGTTTCTGCTGGGCATTTCTTGAAAGTGAGGTCAGCCCCCGTTCCATTTCTGGGAAGGTACCGCTGCTCAGGGTCTTGAGGCCCGGCAATTGAGTTATGGCTGCATTCCCCACAGACTTGTTCGATGGGGAGGGGGGAATGTCTTTCATCACCCACAGTTTGTGTTTTGAAAAAGTCAAGGTCTGACACTGGGGGGAAAGGTAGAATGTTTGCATTTGTGAAGAAAGCAGATATTTCAACGCCGGGGAATTTGAGTGATTTCTGACAATAATTCACCACACCTCAGAAGTTTTCTTCAGCCTCGTGTTCTGTGTTTCTCCATGCCTTTGTATTATTTTGTCATAGCGGTTTATGTATATGTAATGTACTGTATATGTCTAATATGTATATGAACTTCTCTATACATGCAAGTTTATTGTAGTTTAGTATAGATTAATTAGTAGGGTGGCTTAAAATGAAAACAGGCTGATCTATTGTTGCAAAACACATTGTAAAAGTCAGTTTTGGGGGCAACACAACAAGACTTCACAAGTGCTCTGTCAGTGGAAAACGCAGTTGAAAGCGTTAGTTCAGTATGACTCAAAATGAAATGATATTGATATTGTCCAGTGTTAATGATTATTTACCACTGTCATGTCAAAACCTTCAATAGCATGAGAATTTACAAGATTAAGTGCAGATGTTTAGCGGTCCTATCAACACTTCCCCACATTATCTTCTTAAAAGGCGTATTAATACGCTGCATCGTAAAACCCACCCAGGTGGGCTCCAGCAGGTGTTTCACTGGGATTTGATAGTACTGAAACTCCGTGTCATTCCCGTTTTTTGTCATTCCCACCGTCCCTCAGCCTGACTGGTATTCTAGCATGTGTGTCTGATTTGCGAGTAAGTATATGTCTCCAGCGAGAGCCATAGATTTGGATTTGGCCTTCAGCATGGGTGGTCCCAACTGGCTCCGCTGAACACTGTTGATCCTCCAAATGGAACACCAGCACACTGTGCCCAACAGAACACATAGCGCCTCTGTCACGATAAAAGAGTCCTCAGTTTTTGTCACGGCAAAAAAGTTAGCATGTTAAGTTGCTCGCAGTTTTTTTAATTTTTGGTAACATTTGCATGTTGATACTCGGCTAGTGAATAAACCTTTAAAGCGGTACACACACACAAACACACACAAACACACA
The DNA here is from genome assembly GCA_027575585.1 of Percopsis omiscomaycus. Lineage (NCBI taxonomy): Eukaryota > Metazoa > Chordata > Actinopteri > Percopsiformes > Percopsidae > Percopsis > Percopsis omiscomaycus. The sequence continues at coordinate 1,303 of JAODLI010001404.1, forward strand.
CACACACACACACAATTGGGAACACATTATGGCTCTAATTTTCTCATCACTTCACATTTAGAAATAAGCCTCATAATTTTCACACATTTGGAAGCTCTAGTAACAACAGATCTGTTGGTTCAAGTGTCGTGTTTCAGTATAGCGTACATGCTAACAGCTGCACACTGCACGCTGACGTGCTATTCTCAAAACAGGGCACCACTCTTCTGGCCCTCGGGCTTTCATTCTCATTTATTTATTTATTTATTTATATATTATTTGTTCAGTTGACTCGTAGAGGGTCTCGGCCGGGCTAATGATGGCCGATGACTCACTGGAGTTCCGGTGTTTATTAGTCCCATTTGTGGCTGACTCCTCCTTCACTTGCCAAGGTTAGAGCTGCCCACCGCTGTCCAGTTTCAGTGGCGCTCAGGTTTTATTAGCGTGTGCGCGCGCGTGTGAGTGGCATACTGCATCCCTCTCTGCTCGATTCATAAATCAGGAATTGGGGAGCGTCTGTGTTGTGAACTGTCCATTGCTTTCTAATTCATCACGTTATGTTGTTGACACACTATATAATGGCTGGGGATTGCTATGAAAACAATTGCCTGGTATTGCTTTCGCCCATGTCCATGTTCAGGTTAGGTTACTCTGTGAGTGCAGCCATTTGTTTTGTTAGGTGTTTTTTGCTGAAATATTGAAATATAAATATGATATACAGTATGATCACCATCTATATATCTCTTTGCTGGCTAGCAAATGGAGAGATTATCATTCTTCTTTTATTTACAGCCAGAGACAGAGGATATGGTGTGGAAAGTTATTCATCTGTAAAGTTGACTGACTGACTGACTGAACCACCATTACTAGACATATTTTATACACTTGTATAAAGTTTTTTAGAGAAGCCTTTGGCGTTTACTTTCAACAGTGAAACATTCAAATATGAATCACAGTGACGTACACCTTGTTACTTTTCCACCTACAGGAAGAAGGTGCCCGGAGTCGATGGCGTCGTCAAGTCGAACCCCTCCAAGCGCCACAGGGATCGGCTGAACGGCGAGCTGGACCGGCTCACCGACCTCCTGCCCTTTTCCGAGGACGTGCGCACTCGCCTGGACAAGCTGTCCGTGCTGCGTCTCAGCGTGGGATACCTGCGCGTCAAGAGCTTCTTCAAAGGTGCGTGCGAACAGCGCTCAGATGAAAAAAATAACTAGACGGACTAAAGTTGCGAATGGAATCACTTTGGGTGGACACTGTAAATATTTTTGCGCTGGTTAAATCCAGTGGGTGGCGGTAATGACAACCGCTAAAATGCCAAAAGAAGAATATGAATTTAAAAAAGGCAACGTTAAGCTAGCTAGCTAACGTTAGTGATTTTCTCGATAATGGAGCGTTTTCGTATAAGTGGCACTGGAAGCGGGAGAGCTAACAATAACGAGGAGAAAAGCACAGCAGAAAACTGTAGGTGTGTGTGTGTGTGTATTTGGTGTTAGAAGGGGGGGTCGCGAAATATTTTCAACTTCAAAAAGGGGTCGGACTGCCAGAAAGGTTAAGAACATCTGCACTAGCGTAACATACAGGACAAGGTCCCTTTATTTACCATTACATCCAGACGCTTTTATTGAAAATGATCGAACATAAGTGTGTTTGTCAAAAGTTGCTGAAACGTTGGTGGAGTGTTGTTTACATGGCCAATATTGATTAATTCTACATTATGCTTTCATGCATCTATAAGTGTACACAAATGAGCATCAGAAACATTATGTCATGTCTAACACAGGGCGGTTAAATGTGTGAGTCTTTAAGAAAGCCTTTTTAAGGATAATCCACCACCACGGACTGGTTTAACTGCGGATGTTGCCATCATAAAGTGAATAGCAATGTTGTTATTCTTTTAAACAGTTGCAGGCTTTATACCCCCTATGACCGGGCAAACAGTCAGTCACCAACGTAAATAAATCACTATGTAGTATCTGCCCAGCCCTGCCCCTATCCCTGTTGGTTCAACCTGGTTCACCTGAATGTTTTGAGTGCCTGGGGACCGTTCTAGTGTAACAAAAAGCCAGGTCAATGTCACCTTTGCTCAGCCACAAAGCTGACTCACTGAACTGAACTAAAGAAAAAAAATAATGTCTATAATAATAATGTGAGGTTTCTGTGGGTAGAATAAAATAACAAAGCTTACAAAAGATACATTTTGACAACCAAGACGACCAAGTTAATTTAAATAAAAATTCATGTTTTGTTGTTTACAGTGCACAAAGTCATCTAATGATTGAATGAACAAATTCATTTTGTCATTATGTCATTTGCAGTTGGTCAGTTAGCGGACACTTTTATCCCCAGCAATTTACAGTAACGATCTTTCGTCTGGGAGTTGACCACCCCTAACGACTAGCCTTTCCTGCCCTCCCTGCATAATCCCGCGTCAAGCCCACACTGGTTTATTGGACACTAAATTGAATACACTTACTTTACATTTACACAGGAGGTACAAATTTCATGTCCTTTAGATGGGCCACTATCATTTGTTTTGTTTTGGAGCACTCTATAGTGTTTTACAAGTTGGCAGGCGGCGTTTCCTCTGAAAAGCAAGCTCAGTCAGTCATACTAGTGAATGATTCATTCATGTAAAGTCACCACCACTTGCAGTCACTAAACAGTCACTATCGGTGTGAAGCTGGCAGACGGGTGGCAGACTATGTTCTTTGTGCAGGCCGGTGCATTACTTGCTTGTCCACTTCCTGTTGCTTTCATGAAGCATATTTAATGTCCAGCTTCTGTAAACGTGGCTGTGTCTGCGTCCCATTTCTCTTCAGCACACACGCTTCTGCCGCCAAACAGACGCGAGGGGCTAAAGGTGGCAGGGAGCAGCCCAGCGCAGACCACAGTAAATTTACGAGCTGTTAGCTATTTCAAACGCCGCTCCCCGCGCGGTCGGTGCTCAGGAAACGCCCAGTTTGAGTGTGTGGGGTGCTGATTTAAAGATCGGCAGCGTCAACGCATTATCGTACACTTTCACATATTTTCTGTCGCTCTTTCATGCGCGCGTAGGCGCCGTGCATACTTTTAAAAAACAAGTTTCTATAACCTTTGCACAGCGTTTCTGTGATCTGATAAACATGACCCACTTGGTGAATCCTTTAGTATATTGACTGAAGGGTTAGACTTTGTTACTGTGTTGCACAGACACCAATCTAGTGGTATGTAATATGATGGGGTATACTAATGTACTGCTAGCTGTGTATCTACCGTTTAATTCCCTGTTTCAAGTTTACTTTGCAGCCCTCTACACCACAGTGTCATTATTCCAGCTAACTTTACTTAGTTAGAGAATGTATTTACTATTTACCATAAGGAATTGAACCACAAAGTTATAATCTTTTTTGTCCACCGATGCGCTATTAGGGAGCTCTTGTAATGAGTTTAAACACAGACAGTCGTGTGGGATGTCAGAGTTACTCGGGGTGGTTTCAACCAGCGTTTTCTGTTTATAAATGTGAAGGGAGCTGGATAGCTGCATAACACGCAGCTATCCCTCCTGTCAGCTGCTTCACATGTTCACAGGGGCACTAGATCCCTGGGAAAAATGCACACGTGTTTTTACTACCATGAATGGCATTTTTACGAGCAACCGGTGCATGTCACGCTTCCCTATTTTGACCCTGCTTCTCTGATATGCACAGAGGTGGTGTAGCTCAAACCACATACACACGCCTGTCTCACCGCGGATGTGTCTGTAGCAGTCATTAGCTCTAGGCGTGCACGCTTCAGGCCAGTGCACCCGCTAGGCGCGCTCCGTGCGCTAATAAAGATAAGATGACGTCTCGACGGCTCTGTTCAATTCACGTCGGGCTAGTTCGGGTCTCATGGGGATTGATTTGTGTCTGTTAAGTGAGCAAGTGCACGGTGAGAGTGAGAGAGAGAGAGAGAGAGAGAGAACGCAGGGTTTTAATCTGCTGCGTAGAAGTCAAGTCACCTTTATTTCCGTAGCCCTCAATCATCACAGTACAGTCTCAAAGGGCTGCACAGGCCCACATCTTACATGGAAACAAACGACACCTCCTTCACCTATTCCTCCCATTGGGCAAGGGGAGACTTGAACACTTGGGTTAAAAAGTGGCGAGTGTATAGTCAAATATAACTCCTAGGTTTTTTGCTGAGTTACTCTGGGTAATATTACAGTTGGCAAAGTTAGGAGTGGCGTTGGTGAGCAAGTGTCTGTGCTTGGCCGGTCCAACAATTAGCATCTCAGTCCTGTCAGAGTTCAGAAGCAGAAAGTTTAAAGACATCCATTGTTTAATTTCCAAGAGACATGACTCCGGGACTCTGAGGTTAGACAGGTTACTTAATTCTAATGGCACATAAATCTGGGTATCATCAACATAACAGTGAAAGCTAATGTTTACATGTTTACATACAATATCACCCAATGATAGCATATAAATAGAGAACAACAGAGGGCCCAGCACAGAATCCTGTGGGAAGCCACAAGTAATCTTGGGGTAGTCTGGTCACGTTACCACGAGGTACACAGTGTGTCCTCCCAGATAAGTATGAACTAAAAAAGGGTTAACTCACTTTACGCCGAGATACGTTTTTATGCGGTCAATGAGCAGGTTATGGTCCACTGTATCAAAGGTCCAATAGCAATAACACAAATGAAGTACCTGAGTCTATAGCAGGTAACAAGTCATTAACAACTTTCATAAGTGTAGTCCCGGTGGAGTGGAGCGCTCTAAATCCTGAATCCGGAATATTTGAAATAAATCGTTTGCAGTCATACGGTCGCCAATCTGCTGTGCTTCAATTTTTTCCACAATTTTGGAGATGGAGGGGAGATTCGAGACCGGCCTGTGGTTATTAAGAATTAGAAGCAACCAAGCAATGTCTGGCTGCAGTCACATCTAGCTAATCCACTCGCCCACATATGGAGGCCCTGGTTGCAACAAAGCTGGCTTGTATTGTTGATATGACTAAACAATGGGAGCCTGCTGTTTGTAATCTGGATGGCTATCAAATTGCAGCATCATGTGTCACATCATTGTCTGTCTGTCTGTTCTATTTCAAGTAACCAAATAGCTTTGATATGACCCTTCTGATGGGAACTTTACTGTCTAGTTTTTTTTCTTCCTATTCAAGGCCTTTTGATTGGGCGTTTGATAAAACGGAATATTACGTTATAATGCACGAGGCTTATGAGTTAGAACTCAAAGCAGTTGTCTTCAAGCAGCGTCGTGAGGCAACACCGCTTTTCACCGAAGTCAATCTGGACGTCTTACATGTTTTATTGTCTGTTTAGAGCAAAGTCAGCATGTCGGTCTTTAGTTTAAGTGGGCTGAGATAAACCTGGAGGGCAGTCAGGCAGGTAATGGCACAAGAATCACCCCATCCAGTGACAGATATCCAAACACTGAGACTTTGCTCAGCCTCTAAACCAGATTCTATCAGCAAGGAGGACTCTTAAGTATAACCACAGTCAAAACATAAGCATGGGATGACTGTTCAAGTGGGGACATGCCTAGAAGTTAAGATAAAGAAAGATCCCATAAATTGCTTGAAAAAGAACAGGCTTCAGAGAAAAGAACAAACAAAAGCTATTCTTTTTCACGGGGGCTGGTGGTGACATTTAAAACGCTGTTGTAGAAACATTGTGCACCCACTTTGTGATATGCAGCCTCAAAATGGCCGATAGATTACAACAAATTTGTCTGTTGGCCTCCTAGCGTGACTTTACGAGGCATCATTGGGGGTTTTGAGGCACTCATAGCTCACTGCTGGTGACATATTTGTGTGACGCTTTTCGAAATTTGAGAAAAATGTTGACTGGCTTTTCAAGTTAATTGAAAACATCCTGCGCCTGTTAACCATTATAGCTTGTGCGGTGACGGCACATCTTTCAATGTAATTTAGCGTATTCCGAATATATCAGAAACACACACAGTGGAAACTGGCGCGGCAGCACAAAGAAACACAATTGTTCTGAGGCATTCATACAAAATAGCAAAGAATTAAGAGAAATGCTTAACTCCTGGCTAACAGCTGACACTTGGAGGAGAGTGGATCGCTGTGGGGGTGTCTAGCCTTGTTTTGTTTTTTAATGGACTGCTGTTTAGATCAGAATATCTTCTTGAAGGACACGTGTTTCCCTTAAACCTCCCCTTAAACCTCGGCATGATTCACCTGTCGGCCCAATATCAACATCCCTGGGGAAAAAAGGGGCATTCTTAAGGGGTGCCAGCTTTTTATTTTCCCTGAACAGTTGCCTTTTGGCTTGCAGTCTCAGACTCGTCTTTCAGAATATCGTGAGAGTAAAAGCGACCACTGGGAAGGCAAAGAGCTCTAATTATGTTTTTATTTCTTCCAATTGTATTTTGTGGAAGACTTGTTTTTAGGCCATGCATCCTGCACCGCAGAACTACATCTCTCTGCATGCTAAAGCTTTTTGTTGCTTTTGGCCAAGTCAGGTTTGCCCACCATGGATTTCTGTGACATTTAAAAGCTTCCAAAGTGGATTTGTCTGTTTACTGTAAAGTCCACTGTTGATGACAAGACTTCCAAGTACAAATTCTGAAGAAATAAGCCAGGAAATATGGAAAAAGTTATTCATAAGGTGAAAATAAACATTAAAGCATCACAAAGTAATTTTTATTTATTTTATTTATTTGTTTGTTATTTGATTGTTTGTGTTGCAGTTTACATCAAGTTTACTCCTAGCCTGCCTTGGCTAGGAGTTGTTTTGCGTTGAGCTAGCATCGTCAGTTCACCCTCAGACCATACAGATTGCATCTATCTAAAGCATCTATCTAAATTTAGACAACTGATTGTGGCCAGTGTCAATGTTTTTGTCTTAAAACTATTCCCGTAACAGCACAATGCCTCTCTTCAGTGACCAAGCTGCCTGGGAAACGATATGGATCAGTGTAGTGATATGTACGGCACACTGTAGCTGATGCACACAGTGTGTTAGGCACATTCTGCCTTGTGTTCGATGTGCTCGAGACAGTGGCAATCATTTAGTGGCAAGCAGATAGAAAGAGCTGAAACTGACTAGAAAAGCGCACTGTGTAGAATGCAAATATTATATCTCCCCATCCAGACACTGTGTCATAAATAAAGTAGAATCCCTGCTATTTATCGCAGCATCCTCCTACGTTTGCACTAGTTAGTAGTTTTTCTACAGTAAGTTATAATAGCAGCTAAGCAAGCCAATTGAAACATCATTATTCTGTCCAGAGCGATTTCCATTCTTTCCCTCAAATGCCTGGATTATCCTCTTGTCTGATATGAAAAGAAGTGATGATCTCCTTCTCCCCGCGGGCCATGGAAGTACTGGCAACATTAATCAACTGACTGACAGCACGATGAACCTATGGCCAGCGCGGACCCGCTCATTGGCTGTCACATGCGACAGGCTCCACCTTTTCCTGCACATCTGCGTGAGAACAGAGATCTGTGTGCAGGATCTGCTGGAACTAAATGTTTTCAAATCAAGATAATATTCCCCTATGCATTGCTGGCATGCTTTTTACCCCCCCTACCCCTCCCTCCTTTCTCTCTCTCTCTCTTGGCCGGACCCCCGCTCTGACTGCAGCGTTTCCTTCTTTCTGCCTGTCCTTCACTTCTATTCTTGCACTCAAGACAGTTTTCCTCCTCAAACAATTCATATGCCTTTTTTGTCTCTATCAGCACATTTCTCCTGTTAGTATTTGACCAGGCTGGAATTGTCTTGCATTAGTTCCCCTGTCCTCCAAATGTACTGATTAGTCAAAGTAAGCATTGCTATGAGTGATCAGCTTTAGCTTGAAATGGGAACTCAATGTTCTAGTCACGTAGTAGCTGTCATGTAGTCATGTAGATCAGTTCACAAGGTAACATTTGTTTTGAAACGCTAATGTGTTGGAACCCCTTGAGAATGTACACACTGTGTATGCTGTTGTTTACATATGCAGTATAAGCGTCTGTGTTTTTTAAGGTTTTCCTGAAATGTCATACCGGATTGTATGAAGAATAATTATCCAGCTCTCATAGGTCTTTGGATTTCACTTAATTACACAATGCTCAAAAGATGTCAAATCCTTTAAAGGCTGCCTGAATGACAAGGGGGTTGTCTTGAGTTGTCTTGAGTGAATCTCACATCAAAAAACGTTTACATTTAACCAATCCTATAATGGCCTGCGTTTTCACAAGGAAGCCACCGTTTGATGTCGGATAAAGGCCTCTCTCTCTCTTTCCCTTTTCTCTGTGTCAAATTTCACGAGTGCCCCCTCTGGAAAAACAGTACAAAGACCTGTAGGACTTACTGGAAGAAACTCACCCGCCTCACTGGTTGTTTATCTGAGTTATCATTTTGTAATTTGAACTTTTGAGTTAATCATTATTTTAGTTTATAACAGTTGCTGTCATTGTACAGGGAGCTAAACTCCATGAGTCATACTATTTTGAGTGTGTGTCTCCCTGTTGCTTAACTCGAAACACCTGGGTTAACACACAATACAACGTGCTTTTTGAAAGTTCTTAAACAATACTGCTGTCTGTGAATGGACTTTCATGTAGAACAGATATCTCCCATGACACTCTTTTCAAAAGGACCAACAAATCATCTGCGCTAACAGATGGGCGTCGGCCCACGGGGGTTTACCTTGTGTGTAATGTAAGCCTCGACTCCTGGTGTGTTTTCAAAACTTAAAAAGAAAACTTTGCAGCTTTTTCTATTTATGTACAGTATTCCTTCATTCATGCACAGTTATTTAATAGTCTTTCAGTGTTAATTTGCTTGTCTCAGCTGTGGAGTAGACAATAAATGAACACGAGGTATTTTGTTGGAGTGTTTGTTTCTTTTAACCGATAAACGTCAACACACAATGCATTGCGCTCTCCGTATGCAAACTGGCCCGTAGCTGCCAGTCAGTCTGCTGAGCTCTTTCAGCTGTGACGGCTGTTAATTGTGTTAACTGCTGGTTCTGAGCCAAGACACAGGTTTTCTCATTGCTCTCGACCGGCTCTGGCAGCTTGCGCACGCACACGCACACACACACACACACACACTCACACTCACACTCACACAGAGTGTAAAACACGCCCGTGGTTCTCCCGCATGGGCCCCTAGGGCTTTTGTAAGCAACACCGACAAGAGCGCTCCTCTTATCTGTACAGCCGCAACAGGAAAATCCCAGGATGTGGCCTCCTCCCCTGCCCGCCCGGTCACTGTAGTCACGCAAGCTGTCCAGGGGGAAGGGGCCCCCAGCACAAGGCCCCACCCCCTACCAGCACAACGCCTCCTCTTGGCAAGCGCTCACACAGCACTTACACAAACACTCAGGCGCGCGCGCACACACACACACACACACACACTATACATTTACACTGCTCGAACACACACATTGCACACACAGAGAAACTCACACAGACACACAGTCCTGTACACACACACAAAAACACACAGAAACACACACACATACACACACTACACAAATGTGAGTGCACTGTGATGTTAAAAGGCAAAAAATGTTAATTTAAGCTGTTTTGACTCAAAACTGCTGAGTCACACCTGCGGTATACACACAAGCAAGCACAGGAACACACAAATACACAGACACACTGTGTGTGGGTGTGTGTGTGTTTACACACACTGTGCTACAGTGTGCAGCTAGCACAAACAAAGTCTGACAACGAACAACAGATCGCAGATCACACACGCGCACGCACAGCTAGACGCACACAGGCATAACTATGATAATTGCTTACGCAGAAACACACTCTGCGTGTAGAAGCCCAGATCTGGACCATCCAACACATCTCTGACTCTCGTTCTTTCTCTTTTTTTTCTCCCTCTCCATGTTCGCGTGAGTAAATGGGCCTCTGAGTAGCCCCCTCTGTTTGTTTTCATTCTGGATTTCTTTCCTAGTGGTGAATTGCACATTGTGGGGGGGGGGGGGGGGGGGGGGGGGGGGGGGGGGGGGGGGGGGGGGGGGGGGGGGGGGGG
>JAODLI010001405.1:0-11267 GCA_027575585.1 Percopsis omiscomaycus
TCTCTCTCTCTCTCTCTCTCTCTCTCTCTCTCTCTCTCTCTCTCTCTCTCTCTCTCTCTCTCCCCCTCTCTCTCTCCACCTCTCTCTCTATGTCTTAGTTTCTGTCACTGCTGCTGTGCTCTCCTCCCCAGGTATGGTTTTAACTCACACTCGCTCTCACAGCTGGCAGCCGGTGGGTTGGTTTGACATTAAACCACCCACTAGCACATCTGCTTGCCCCACGCACACGCACACACACGCACGCACACACACACACACGTAAGCCCGCACACACATCATCTTATTCTCTCCAGATGGCAGATAACATATATTAACAGATAAAAAAGTATTGCCACTAAAAGATTGAGACCCATAGAATGATCCGCAATGTGTGTTGTTAACTTTTAGTTATGTCACTTATCAGTAATTATGACAAATAACGGACCACTGCAAAGACACTGATGCGTGCTACTGTACTACGGACTCTGTGGATGGTTGGATTCAAATGTATTATTCAATCCCTAATTCATGCGAATACAGCAAATCATCGCATAATTTGCGATGTCTTGCAATTTTCTGCTATTTCCGCAATATTTCCGCATAACCCGTAATCTCAAGCGATAAAAACAATCAATATCATGCTATCAAGAGCCTTGACTCTCAGGGCAATCAACGTGATGAACACACCGTTCACGTGATCACCTGTCTGTTGTCTAGTTACAAATGTCTTTCACAGAGACATGATTCCAAATACATCTCATAAGACAGGGCTAAGCAACACCCAAATGTGCTCCATGGGAGTGGGGGCAAACTTTTTTGCACAAACAACGTAAACAAACGTAAAATTGGTTGGCTCTTTGCACATTTGCACGTGCAAAAAAGACAGCGACAACGGATTTAACCAAGTCTTTATTGACATGCAGTTCGGCAGTGCAAAGCAAACGCAAAAAATGGAGGACCAAAACTGAACGGCCGAGGCAACTAACGATGACCGAAGATGCGTCCTCCAGATTAAAGGTCGGTCTAGTGTTTCACTGTTCTGACCAGTCTTTGAAGATTCTTATTCGTATAAAAGCATGAACATACATTATGTTCATGTTATGGAAGCTCAGACTCTGAATGACTGGAGAAAATGTGTGTGTTAACGTGTGCGGGAGGTGTGTATTTGTGTGTCTGTGTGTGACTTAAGACCTTTATGGAGGAGAACGCGGGTGTGTACGACCAGCATTTTATGGTTATTTTTTGGTTATTGTTATTAGGTATTATACACTAAAATATTTAGAGTTCATTTTACTCCTTCAAATTTTTACTGAAAAATAACACAAAAAGTGGCATTGAAAGTTTTGAGAAACTTTCAGTACCCGCCTCGTCGCACTAGCCTGGAGCCTCTCTCTCTTGCTGTGTGTGTGTGTGTGTGTGTGTGTGTGTGTGTGTATGTGTGTATTTGTGTTTGTGCTTTTAATTACTGGAGCGGTGATAGGTGTGCTGGAGAGATCAGCTGTGTCGCATTCCCCCATAAGCCTCCAGTAAGCCCAATAGTTTATCTTCTTCTACCCGTCTCCCTCTGCCTACAGCCTGCTCCCGCTCCACCTATTGCCTCACTTCCGCATCACCGGACCCGCCCTGCTCCTATCGGCTCCTCGGACCCATCTCTCCGTCCTACCTCACCCTCCTAGCTCCAGTCTGGACTCCCTCCTTCTCCCGTTTTCCCACCTGCCTGCCCCCCTTCAACAAAACCTGTGAAGCCTACCTCTGTTCTGCTCTTGGGTTCCTTACCTAGCCAGTGCTTGTGACATCGATTGACTTTGTGTTGTGTGAAAGTGCCTCCTTGTCACTTTCGTCTGCTAACAAAAAACTGAAACATGCCTAAAAGCTGCTGTGTGACGGAATGCACTACCAACAAGGTGAAGAACCCAGAACTATGTTTTCATAGGCTGTCGAACCACAAAAACGTACATGCAATAGGGACAGAGCGCAACGCGTCATATTATGTCCACTAGAGGGGAACACAATCGGCGCCACAATATTCTAAATCCCTTTACCTAGCTAAAAACATTCAATATTTCACCGTGTCAAAGTGTTATTGCTTGTATCCACCTTTGTCTCTGTTTTTCGGTTCATCAGCTTATAAAAACTTAATTCAGGGTTCTGTATTTTGTTGGTAGTGCACCCAATCACACAGCAGCTTTTAGGCATTTTTTGTCAGAAATGACAAGGAGGCAGCTTCACACAATACAAAGTCAATGGAGAGCGATCAACTCATTTCCCCCCCGGTGTGGGCAAGACTTAATAACGACTCTATAGACATTTTTTAAATAAGCAATAATTTTAAAATATAAAATATATTTATTTTTCTCAGTGCACAAGTTAATTTGGTGTTAATACAAGTGTATACTTACGCTGGCAGTTTTTAGCGGTGATGGGATCTCCATAGTAACCATCAGCACAACTTTCGCAAGCCACACCTCCGTAACCATGACGACAGCGGAGGCATTGGCCTGTGATTGGGTTGCAGCTGTTGGGTGTCGCTAGGTCCAAGTTGTCATGGCATTCACAGGGCTGGCAGGATCTTCCCGGAATGCTTGGCTGGCCATAGTACCCGTTGGCACAACTAAAGCATAGTAGAGTGAAAAAGAATACAGAAATAATTTATTACTATTATTTCTTGTTAGAATTTATACAAAACCCAACCGGCTAGCTGGGCTGCTCTCAATACAATCTTAATCACATGCAATAACTTTTTCATGTTGAGCAGGAAAGTACAGAATTGTAAAACTACTACATAAATATTGATCTACTGTATATATTTTATATTTATATAATAACAAAAATATTGAAAACAGTTAACAGAATGCCTAGGCATTGACAGACAACACATAAATAAACCGACAGACGATAGACTCACATACTATAGAAAATCTGTAAATGGTTTGTTGATTTATTGATATATTGCTTTATAGTATTTATAGCACCAGATCAATAGGGCTGCAGAACCCAGTCAAATAGCACATATAGTACATCTGAAATACAAGATTTAAATTATATATATTTTTTAAATAATTCAAGTCTTCAGATTTTGTGCCTACAGGCGGTGAGTTGCATTAATTTGATGCAACTCCATCAAATTAATTTTGAATCCGTCATGTTAGTTATCTGTCCGCCCAACAAATGAGATTGATGGGGTTATGTTCACACACACACACACACACACAATCTGATGAAAAGATGAGACAAACTATGGAAGACGTTTCTACAGGGATTAATAAATTCACTCAAAGATCCAAGCACGCACACAGTCAGGACACACTGATATCAGCCCTTTTTTTAATCTGCCATTCCCCCCTCTCACTCTGAATCACACACAACAATCTCTCTCTCTCTCTCTCTCTCTCTCTCTGTCTCTCTCTCTCTCTCACATAACCACACAATCCTACATGTGGTTTGATTGTGAATCAGAAACACAGGACTTCCAGTGTTTCCTTATCAAGTCAGACATGTTATCGGTGTTGTTATCTGCCTCTAATCTCTCTGTGTCTTGCCTTCTCCATCTGTCTGTTTCTCTGGCTGCATGCATCTCTTTCCACCCTGCAGTATATGCTGACTGGATGTAAACTGCGTTTGTGTGACAGGCATTAAAAGGAGAGCCGGTAGGGACAAACCAAAAGCAGTAGACAGAGAGCGTTCGGTGGGGAGTTTTCTTGTTTTGATGAGAGATTCAAATCGTTTCAGTCAATTCGCTTCCTGATGTGTTGGAGCGAATAGTATATAGCATATAGTCCATTACGGTACACACACGGTACACACAGCACACTCACAGTGTGCCGTGATGTGCACATGCCTGTGCGATTACAAACAAGGACCAAATCAACTGTAGAATAATTTAGTGTTTTTTCTTTTCTTTTAAAAGTTACACACCTAAAGTATACAACCAGAAATGTCTGGCCATGAGGACTGTTGTATGTTTTAAGTAAGCCCTGTGTGTTTTACATTATTGCGGACTGTGGAGTAACAATATCTGTGGAATAAATCGGTGCGAAGCACACACAGTCAACTATCCGTGTGGATGACGTTTTGTCCCTAGTCTGAGCGAGTGAACAGAACCCTATTTAAAGGCTCTGTCTGGCGCCGGCTCCCCATATACACAACTAAAAATAAATGAACACAACTTCCCTGCTCCTCTCCTCCTCACCCCCCCCCCCCTCCCCCTCTCTACCAGAGAGACACTGACGGTTTCTTCCTGGTATCCAGCCTCCCCTTTACTCCACACACACACACACACACACACACACACACACACACAAACGAAAGAATAGAACAAATTTCACTCATTTAAACATAACTGAAGGAACCTTTATTAATAGTCCGCCCTCTTTTGTCTCCTGCAATCATCTGCTCTCCTCTGTCCAAATCGCTGCCAATATAATCCTCCACTTGACCGGGGCAAGGTACTTCTAGCGTCACACACATACATACACACACATCCATACACACACACCCGGACACACGCACGCACAAATATACGCTTACACATTCACAAACACCTGCAGAATCACAGGCGCAGGCGCACACACACGCACGCGCGTGCACAAGCACAGAAAGCTAATAAAGCAGTCATATTGAGTACCAAGGCAGGTCACTGGAAATAATGCTCTTGACTCCTGCCTGCCTCTTCTCTCCTCCTGTCCTGACTTTCCCCCCTCTCCAAGATCTCACTCTCTCGGTCACCCCGTGGTCCCCTCCGAGAACCGCAGGTTCTCCTATCAATATGAGGACCGTTTCTGCCCTCCCCCCTACTGTCCTGTTCTGCCTCTTGTCGGTCCTCTCCTCTTTCAAATCAATTCTCCTCTCAGTCTGAAGAGCTTTTTTTCAATTGAAAATGCTTGCATGCGGTTTTATTGGCTCTCGTCGTGTCGGTGCTCTGGGGTTAATATATTTGCCATCTCTGGAATCCTCTTATCATTAATCAGATGAAGGAGCCAGCGAATCCGAAATAAGAATCGTGGAGTGCTGTGACAGTTCGCACCGCCGGAGTCTCCTCGTGGGCGATAACAGGCGCTTCAATTTATTGTTTCCAGGCGAGCTGCCAATCAAGAGAGTCGTGGTTTGCCTCTCTGACCGAAAGCTCATATTTTCTTTGGAGTTTTAGCATGTTGTGTTCTTGGCAAAAAACATAATATCACATGCCGTTCCACACACACACACACACACAATTGTCAGTCATGGACTACGTTATCATATGAGCGTCTGTGTGTTGTTTACACTGTAAGATATTCCAAATGTCAGTTAACTGTTAACGTTTCTATTATCTATTAAGTTGCCTTGTTAGAAACCTAAATAAGATCAAATGAATGGACCTTTTTAAACAGCATTAAGCGTTAGAGTTAGTTCAAGCAGGCCACGGTAGTCTGCCCACTACTGTCACTCAGCTGTCTGTCAGCTGACTCACACCAACCTCATTGGCCCTTTGAATGAAGGAGGTTCTTTTAAATAGTCCCCCTTCCATTACTATTTTTCTTGCCAAGTTCCCTCCAGAACACCTATAATTTTTACTAACGTGAATATTAAGGGTTGTTTTAAGATATTGCTTGACCCTATTGCGGGTATTACGTATTTGTGGAAACCTCCCGATCTAGCCAAAGATAAATTGTTAAAAAGCATAATTCTCTATGTCCTAATAAATTGCTTTTGTACCATAAGACGAGAGTGGTCTGATTAAAATAGGTGCGCTGCTGATCTGATTCACAACAGCTTTAAAAATCGTTTTTTAGCTGAGCTCCAAACATTTTTGCAGTGTAGCCTAAACCTTGATGAAACAAAGCAGTTAGCAGGGCTTTTTGTGTTGTTAAAGACAAAGTGGCACAATGGGTTTAATCGCGACTAACAACAAACACGTCTTTGATAATGAAGTGAAATGGCAGGTAGCATGTAACAGGAATAAATTAAACTAAGAAAACAGAGGGCTAAGCCACTGATTATCTTTTTAACACAGAGGAAATTTTTTGAATAATACAGCTTTCATTTCTTTATGCAGCAATTCAATTCATTAGTCTCTCTCTCTCTCTCTAACACATGCATAAATATACACACACACTAATTGTTAAGTTGCCCATGATCAGTTCCTTGTTCAAAGAGAAATTAACTCTTATCCTTCCCCTCAGTTTGTCTTTCAGCAGCAACTGAGGTTTAAAAAAAGACAGCAGAACTCTACAGTGGACAAACTGGTAAGGAATGCCTGCTATGTAGACCTGTTAGCCAAGCCCTGTGTCCACATTTGTAACACTGCTATAGGGACTGGTCCCAAACGCATGGCACGTAGGCAAACTTGCAGTACAACGAGGAATCTTTACTTCCAGTACAAGTAACAGGATTTCAGGGAGCAGCCAAACACAGTGTGCACTAACAATGACAGAGCAGGGACTGAAGAGAAGAAGAAAACAACAAGGGGCAGGGCTGGAAATCTACACAGACAATCAGCAAGAGAAACCAAATGAAGAGAAACAGGTGGAACCAATGATACAATCAACTAAGAAACCAGGAAGTAACACAAGGGGTGAGAACAGTAGTGGCTGTGTCTGAAAGGCCATACTGGATACTGCTCATATACTGATCTTGACTGAAAAGTAGGAAGTCGTATGCAGGCGGAGAAAGAGACAGGAAAACAAAGGGAACATGACTAATACAAGATAAAAGTCCAAAACAAAGAACAGGCAGTTCTTTGTCAGTTCAACCACTGACATTGACAGGAGAGGTAATTTTTAAATGTTTTAAATGCCAAAAGCGTATTAAAGGGGTTTTGAACTTTTGCTAAACCCTAAACTCCTTACCTCACTATGAAGTCAGCTGACAATATACCAATATACCTACTGAATGTAAAAAAATGAATAAAGGATGAAAACAACCGATTCCACTGATTCACGGCAAACATCTGCTGGAGGACATAATATAGATAGACAGATAAACAATCCCAACAATATTAGAAAATATATATAAATAAATAAATAATATAAATAACAGTTTATATCTTCTTTTTAAAAGGAGTCATTAAAACTGCTGTACTGTATACCAGACCAAATGTATTTCCAAATAGCCGACTTTCCTCTAGCATTTTTTAAATGTGTGAAATGTTGTGAATGTGTGCTGTGGCCACTGTGGTCATTAAAAAGGATACTTTTTAATTTAAATTTGGATTAATGAGTTCAAGTAATCAAAGAAGAAGTTATGGTTTTGGTGCACGCACACACACACGTACACACGCAAATACACGCACAAACACATACGTGCACACACACACACACACACACACAAATCAAACGGGCACACAGTGAGACATATAAAATGTGTGTTTCAAAGCATGAAATGTGTGTGTGTTACCTGTCGCATCGAGGCCCTGTGTATCCGGTCTGACAGCGGTCGCATAGCAACTCTCCTTTCTTGCTGAGGTGACAGGTAGGGCTGAAGCTACCGTGGTTCCCATGGCGCATAATTTGTTGTGGTGGTGGTTGTCGTCGGTGATGGTCGCCATAGAATTGTCCCGGTGTCACGACAGGGAGGAGGAAGACGAGGAGGAGGAAGAGGAGAGGACGAGTTAGGGCCATCGCTAGCCTCTCTGTTTACACACACACACGCCTCTGGCCCTATACACAAGTTTCTTCCCAATACAGTCAGCAAAACATACAGATTACATACAGAGATACACACACACACACTCAACAGAGATTTTTAACACACATATATATCTGGCCCGCCTAACACACTGTTAAATATCCACACCTCCTCTTCCTCCCTCTAACTCTGCTCTGAATGAGCTAAAAGGGGGGAGAGAGAGAGTCCCCAACCCTTACCCTCTCAAAACTAAAGATAGGTCTGCTGGCTCAGGTTCCTAACACAAGTTGACTAGCTTACCAGCCCAAATGTTTGAATGACTGACCAATTTATACATTGACTAGCATGCTAATGCTAATCTTAAAGTAATATTGAACATAAAGTAGTAAATTCCTTCAATGACAAAAACACCATACAATTTGGTTTATTAAATACAGGGACTAAATGGAATATTTCAAGTGTATGTAAAGCCTTGGTCTTCTTGCACCGTGATATTTTTAGTTATCTTGGCCAATTAGACTGTTAGACTGTTCTTAGATTGAAGTTGGTAGAGTTATGCTGCAACCTTTGTGAGATCACCAAACTGACCTACTGTACAAAGAGCCAATCAAGTGCCTTGGCCTTTTTAGTGTTAAAGAGGTGGTTATCTTCCTAAATAGCATGCTACAGTACCTGCACAACTGGCAACCTAACTAGGCTGGTTATCTGACTGACACAATGGTTATTCCAGCCTATGTCCTATTTCCAGAAGGCATGCAATTCCCAATCCACATAATGCTGCATGAAACGAGGCCTCAGTGAATTCAAAAGCCCAAAAGACATTTATTGCTCAGTGTAAATAACAGACAGCAGCACTAAATTGATTTCAATTGATTCCCGCCAACTTCCAGTCTAGATGGGACACAAACCTATGCAGGGACAATTACTCATGCTATTGTGAGATGGAGGAATTTCAGGAGAGCTTACATTTAAACTAGACTGATGATGTCACTTGGAGAGGTATTAAACCGACTGACTATAAGGTGACTGTGTGGTTATTTTGGGGAGGGGTGGAGTCCGGAAGGGACTCTACCCCTATTATTACTACTGGGGGTCAGAGGGAATAGAAGAGGAGAGAGGCAGAGAAGGAAAGACATGATGGTGAAAAAAAAAAAGAGAGAGAGAGAGAGAGAGAGAGAGTTAGCGAAGAGACCTGTGTGTTTCTTTAGCTCGCTATTAGTAGCAGTTCCGGGTGATTTGCATCAGACTGTGTCATGGCTGCACTGAAATTCTCAGCTGCCGCGGCCTGTGTGTGTGTGTGTGTGTCACCTCTCTCTGGCCCTTTGCGATAACTGCAGGGTTGTGACTATTCAGCTAAGAATTCAGCGTGTTATAGCCTAAAGTAACTCCAAATCCACATTGATTTCGTCCCATTTACCCTTCCCAGTCATGCTGAAAGAAATATGACCCATCTTCACTGACTCTGAAAGTACAGCTGGTTTTACAAGGCGCCAAAAGTGTTGAATTTCATTCTAAAAATGAACAAATGCTATTTGTGTGATTTGAATGATGGGGCTGACTCGTGTTGAGGACACAGAGGCAGACAATTCCGTCGGCCTCGGAGCTAAAGCAAACATTGGGAAGACACAAAGTCACTCTCTGAGTCATTGTTATGGGCGCAGCCTAATATATATCCGTGGTTCACAGATATCAAGCTTTGTGAGTTTTGTTTATGTTGAAAGTCAGAGATTAAACTGTCTAGACAGTTAGAACACTATGTGTGAATCTGTATTAGGCTGGATCGTGTTCGGTTTGAGAGGAGAGGAGAGGAGGATTATTAAGAGGCTGACAGAGAGGCAAGTCAGTGGAGAGAAGGGGGTTAGTGACACACACACACACACGCACACACACAGGTCAGCGCTGATAAATTGAGGCTGTTGATTAAACTGTCCTGAGCTGTCGTCATGCTGGCATCAGCCCCCGCGTCGCCGTGACAACCTACTTGTTGCTGGGTAGGTTTAGCGGGCAGGCACAGGGCTGACAGTCATAGGCTGACCCGCGGGTGACGTCACCATAGTAACCAGGTAGACAGGTGTCACAGTGGGGACCCGTGGTGTGGTGGGAACAGTCCTGAAAGGAGGCAGAGGTAAAAGGTCAGCTCTGTTATAGGAACACATCGACTATTTGCCAAATAAATAGATTTATTTATTGCTTTGGACTTACTTATTGAGAGGACTAGTACCAGTTATTTATATTCATACAGTATTATCTTCCTAAAAGTACCATAGTTTACATTTGGTGTTTGACACAATATATACTAATATATTACAGAAATAATATAAAGTTGTTTTGCAACGCATCCTTCATTAGCCCTGCCCCCTCTACTTGGCCACACCTGCGTTCTATCTATTTACCTTTTCAAGACTGAAAGCTAGCGGGGAGAGAGGGGAGAGGAGGGGTCAAGGCTGTGGTTAAACAAGAGACATGTCTGTTAACAGACACCAAATCCCCTCGCTAATGTCAGAGAAACATTGTATTAATGTAACGTTAACATTCATATGGTACACATATAGCATATCCATCGTACACACGGGTGAAACACACAATATCTGCCACTAATATTCGGTTTCTGTTTGGTTCAAATTTAGATTGGAGACAATGGGATGCTAGTCAACTTGTCAAAGGTAAATCCAATGGCCCTGCATGTACAGTACTTGACTTTCACATATAGCGGTGAACACACTCTATACATCCAAAAATGTGGACCTTGTACATAGAATGAAACAATTGGATACATGCAACAAAAGTGACATCTGCTTTATTAGGATATTACCCAACACAAAATGAATCTTCATTATTATTAAATGAATACATTAATTAATTAATTTACAGTATGCAAATTCTATTAACTGACACCTACTTTATGATTTGGTTGTCAGTTAATTTGCCAAATAGCTCTGTCTAACTGACGCCTCCTTTATGATTGGTTGTCAGTTAATTTGCAGAATATCTCCGCCCACCTTTAACCTGAAATCAGCCACATTAACTTGAAACACCTGAGTGGGTGGACAGGGGCTTTAACATTCTTTCCATACACACACATATACAGTATTTATGTCATGGAACTCAGAAAGGGTAAAACCATTTTATTGATGGAGTTTAAATGCAAAATCTAATTTACAATTAGGTCATTTAGCAAACGCTTTTATCCAAAGCGACTTACAATTACATGGTGCTATTACATGGAACAGATAGGGGTTAGGCATCTTGCTCAAGGATGCTTACAGGTAGGCCAACTCTGGGGCTTAAACCCACAACCTTCAGTCTGGGAGTCTAACGCCTAGACCACTAAACTATCCTGCCCCTAATTTGATATTCTGGTTTCAATTGCTTTGGCCTTTCTAGAATTCAAGAGTGTGAAAATTAACATACTGTAGATAATGACAGTTTTGACGAATGCATTGGTGAAAGGTCAAGCGACGTAGGGGTTAACAGGTGTTAAACAAGGTTACTGTATGGTCAGGAGCAGTATTACTGTACAGTACAACACGGCACAGTGCAAGGTGTCGTTTCACAGCACAAGCCAGGCTGGTCTGTTTTTCCTGTGCCTGATTCTCCCTGGCAAAACGCCCAACTCTGTGTGTGTGTGTGTGTGTGTGTGTGTGTGTGTGTGTGTGTGTGTGTGTGTGTGTGTGTGTGTGTGTGTG